>JAACJT020022668.1:12546-32833 GCA_009936485.2 Gymnarchus niloticus | reverse complement strand
CCCCCGCCCCCCCCACAAACGGGGGGGGGGGGGGGGGGGGGGGGGGGGGGGGGGGGGGGGGTCCAATGCCCATCAGGCTTTTTGTGACCCGTCTCACTCACATCACACTGCAGGCTCCACTGAACAGACCTCAATCCTGAGGAAAGGTTTAAACGTTAACATCTCACGGCCGCTGCGCAGCCAGAGCTCCTGCAAGTCATTAATGTGGTGTCTGTTTGGGGCATTTAGATCTGCGCACGCACGCACACACACACACACACACAGCAGTGGGTTAAAACCCACCTGCCCAAACGATTTCCAGTTCCCAGATATCCACATCACTTCTCGAAACCTTCGCAACAACTTGGCTCAGGACTCAGCAGGCATCGTGGAGCCCCCTTGTGCCTTAGGTGGGGGGAGGGGGGTTCAGCGTTATCAGGTGTCCCCGCTGGGAGGAGGACATGGAGTGAGACATTTCCCGGGGGTGACGTGCACCAACTGCGCCTTGACACGGACACGACACCGAAAACGCAGAGGCATCCCATAGAGGAGAGGCCGCTACTCATCCAGTGTGATTTGCGCCATATCGCTTTACAGGAGAAGTCCTGAGAGGCTTGGTAACTCTAAGAGTTGGATATCATCCAAGCAGGAACAGTAGAGGTCTGACCTGGACAGGTGGTGAAGGCTAGATGACTCTCGCCATCCTGGAAACCGAGAGCAGACCTCAACATTCCAGGGTCATGACGGAAGGCGGAGGACCAGCGACTGAATGTGTCACCCGCAGGTCCTCCAGGCCTGGGGTGGGGGACTTCTCTCAAATCAGCAGAGGATTCAGTGTGAATTACAGAAAAAAACATCAAGAACTGAAAGTCTGCAAGGTTTCGTTCTACTTTGACAAGAACGGTCTGTTATGAAGGAATCAGATCCAACACACCTTGAAGAGGTACTCATACTGACTACAGTTAACCAATTTTTAGAAGAGCTTGAAGAAAAAGGGCCAAAATAAAAAAATGCATGTTAGAAATAGAGCAGACCACCACCAAGCAGTGCAAACCCACACAAACACACAATATCAAGTTCCAGACACTGAAGGAGGATGACACCCATCCAAGTCCCCCACGTTTGTGCCCTAGGAACCCTGTGATAGATCCCAGGCTCACTGTGACCTGAGGGCATCACATCAGCCGAATAATGGATTGAGAGACATCCAGATGCCACCGCACCTGGGCAAGGAGTGCGGCCGTAACCCAAAAGGAGGGGGCAGAGGGAGAGAGGGAAGACGAAAGTAGTAGTTCAGGTCGGAAAAGAGAGGGAGTAAGTGGAGAATGATGGAGACAGAAGGTGGAGATGTACAACGATCAGTTCTCATTGAAAGGGTTCAAACTCTTTGTACAGACCATTCTGTAGAGAATGTTTAGCCCCGGGGGGGGGGTGGTGTCAATAGAAGCATCAAAGCAGAACTGAAGGGGCACTGAGCAGAAGCCCTGTAGTCCTTGCATAGAGTGGAATAGCGAGCTACCATGCCCTGCCTGCAGAGGAGGACAAGCACCACCTTCCCTATGGTCGGTGAGGCAAAAGGGGACAGGAAGGTCACAGTCTCGGGGGTCGGCCACCTCTCCACAGCGATGCTGACGCTTGAACGCCTCCAGTCCCTCCGATCCCACACCTTTGAAATTATGGCACCCCTCAACGATCCCGCCCACACGCTTTGCCGGAACCTTCCGGATGCCACCTGCCGCACAACTGCTCCAGAGACAGACCCGCCACGCTTGGAGGCAGTGCCAGCAGAGGTCAGGGGCAGGGCAGAATCCCAGTAAAGGACAGAGCACCTGACGCCCAAGACATGGCTCGAAGCTTCCACAGCGCTAACGGCAGCCGTCGTGGGATACACGAGCACTAAGCGAGGGCCGGTGGGTGAAACCAATGCTTCTCGGCATCATTTCATAGTCATGAATTTGATCTAAACAGCTTCTGCAGGTCTTCCTTCCCACACAAGATGCTGTATAGCTCTACACTTGTCATGAGTGTAGCCTAGCTACATGTACACCTGAGGCAGCTCCTTAACTGCTGCACGCCTCACTGTACGTCAATTTGGACGAAAGCGGCTGCTAAATAAACAAATGCATGTATGCTGCTTTTCTCATCCAGAGCAATTATACAACTTACAATTTTACATGTGGGTGACACAGTGTTTTTAAAAATCAAGACCATTTTACAAGATCCCCTCTTGTAAAAACCACAGCACCTGAATATGACCACTCTTTCATACACACACTGTATCAGCACATCAAAGCATTTATGGTTTCAGTCACTTTCAGGGAGGAGATGAATGACATCCTATTATTGCCAGAGTACAAAGAATGAGTGGTTTCAGGATTGTGGGTTTAACCAAAGGCAAGTAGGGGATGGTCTGGCTAAAGGCAGACAGAGAACAGGAAGTAAGTATCTGTGGGCATCAAAATAAGCAGGATGAGAATGATAGACAACAGGGAATGGAAAAAAAAAAAAAAGCCTATTCAAATCAGATATAATGGGGAAAAATGAGATTCAGCCATATACAACTGAAAAACAAAAATGAATTCAGCTACCAATGAAAAGCGCGCGCATGTGTGAGCGAGTGAAGGAGAGAGGGGGCAGGGTGGACTGAGATTGCATCAACAGTACATTTGTCGGTCTTTTCATTCCTCTGTTCGTCCGACAACGTACCTCCTAATTCCGAACTCTCTCAACATGCAAAAGGTGAGCAAAAGAGGTGATTCAAACATGGCGGCAAACCACACAAGGTCAGCCTCGTCGCCAAGCTAAAAGGAGGGGGGGGGGGGGGACGGACAAAAAACACGAGCACGGCTGCAGTGAACTTCAGCCCATGATCAGCATTGACCTTCTCAGCTCACACTGCACGTCGACCAAAAATAGCGGCCTTTCCTGCGAATCATTTTGGACACGGCACCGCGAAGCTATTAATGGGCGTAAGGACTTAGTCACCGCAGTGGACAGAACGGCGTATTCCTGGGAAATCAGGAGTTTGTCATCCTGCACGTTACTATGAATGAATCAGCTGGTTTCACCCTCCCTCCCTTCCTCAAAACTCAAGGTTTTGCTATGAGAAGGCAGGTACGGAATAGACCCTATACCGTCACATGAATGGCTCCAAGGGTGCCACTCCCGGCACTGAGCCAAAGTCCCCATGGTTACCACCACAATAACACCCGCTTCTTCCCTGCGCTCATTAACACAGAAGCACTCTGGCTCAGTCGGCAGGGATGGAAGACTGACATGGTGATGGTGGCTAGTGCCACCGGGGGACAGAGGGTGTCCCCCTACACCCCTCCCCCAGAGCCCAGTCGGCATTAGTGAGCAGCTCACTGGAGATAAACCATTAATGGGAGGGAAAGATCCAGGAATTAGAAATGACAGCTCAGGGGTCCTGGGTACGAGGTCAGATCACTTTTTTTTTTCTTTTTTTCTTTTTTTTTTAAAATGTGGCTGAAGGCAGACCATTTAAAGACCAGCATTTAATGAGAGGGGACGCCGAGGTGAAACTGTGGTAGCACATTAAAAGTTACCATAGATGCTAGGAAGGATACATGAACAGCAGCTAAACCTGCATTATATAACAGATGTATGCTAGTGGAAAATACATTTAGGGATGGAGACTTCTGTAGACCCCCACCCTCTTAAAAAAGTTAAATAGAGGGTGGACAAAACAGCAGAAATGGCATGTGAAGAATACTGACTTTAAAGCAAGCAAATCACAAACTCAATAATGGAGAGCAGTACAAGGTTTAACATCAATTATCGGTACGCGTCCGCTATAGACGGTCTGACAGTCAGCATGCACTAATATGCTGCTCTTCAAAGCAGCAAACAAAGCTTGGATGGAGCTGGAGAGTAGATGCCCAAATCGTAGCTGCATTAGTTGCAAAAACTGCCAAATTACTGAATGTGTCGGGGGGGGGGGGGGGGTCTTGAAAATCATGACCACATTTTACAAACTGCACCAGCACAGAGAAAACTGAGGTTAAAGTCAAAGCATGTTGGCAGGAATAGATGGACTCTTCACCATACAGTTGCTAAACACCTCAGAAATTCAACAGGTCTGAATCGGCATCTCTGTGACATAACAGCAACAGAAACAGAGCTCTGTGAGCTTCACAGAGCTGGAACTTAAATCAGAAACCGTTTGTATCCGAGGCCAACGCACAAACACGCATAACCTAGTGTAAGGAGCACAAACCCTAGACCCCAGAGTGAAAAATAAAGATCAGGATAGATCTGTATAAATCAAAGATAAATCAGGCCGTAGCGATCTTTCACTCTCTCTCTTACATCAGGACAGGTTTATGGAGACGGTAAGAGGATGCATTTGACCGGTGTCTGCCGATATGAGCGGCCACCATGCAGGAGTCATTATGACTGATGGTTGCTTTGCATCACCATGTAAGAGCCAAGGAACATGAGGTCATTTTACAGGACTGGGTGCACCCCATGCCGCAAACAACGGTTTCCTCAGCATTTTCCAATATTCCAGGATGGTCACTAATAAATAAAAACCAAAGAGGAACGACCAATCTCATCTTGAGCTGCGCATCATACAGCTGAGGCAAACAATGAAGATACTCTGAACTGGGAGTTAAATGCCTTCCAAACCTCTGCCATCACCAGATATGATCCTGCCTGCCTTTGTAGAGGAGGCAGTGCGAAACATCTCCGCCTGCTGCAGCCCTCTAACTGGAGGCTTTCCCTCCTGAGGTGATGGTCCATTATCTCACTCCGGTCCATTCAAGGCTCGCCTGACCGTATTCCGAGAAGTTAAAGGTCAGCAGCCCTCCTTATCAAACGGAGACATTAAACGATAGACCCCGTGTCTGCATCGTTTCCCTCCGTGTAACGACTGAGTTTATGTCGTTTCGCTAAAGGAAGAGCAACATCGCAGACTTCAGTCCCTCCGAAGACGCGACTCTACGTTAGACCCCTCGTTAAACAGCGATTAGCGCGACCGTCTCGGTCGTAAGGCGACGATGCGCCAACTTCCCCCGTCACCGGTGCACGGCTGTCAGGAGGATAGCGAACAATCGACCGGCACTCAGCGAGGAAAAGCCAGGCGTGAGTTTATCACGCCGTTTACAAGGCGTCCACCGGGGCGGGCTCACCTTTCACCTGACCCTCGTATTCGGCCACGATCTCTTTATCCTTTTTGAATCTGGTCGGCGTGGACATGGTGGGTCCTCGGCTCCTACTTTTAACTTCTCGCCGAGTTACATGCGGAGATGTCCGATCCGAGCTTAAGGTCCAACGGAAAGTGCTCCCATTTGGGGGGGAGGAGGAGGAGGAGGTAGGAACGGGACTGGATGCCGCGCTGCAAGTGCCACGTTTAAGGCCGAGACGTGCTCGCCGGCCGTCGGTGTGTTTTACTCCTTCACAGATCACCGAGGGCGTCTGCAGATCCCATTGTTCCGGGAGAAGGACGGCGGAGGGGGCGGACAAAGTGCAGGAAGAGCCACGGAGCCCCTATATGGATGGGATCAGGCAGCGATCACCGCAAAGGCGACAGCTTGTGGGGTGTGGGGGTAGGCGAGAGGAGCGACCCCATGCATCACTGGAGGGGGGTGAAGATGACCGGGGAGAGGGAGGGAAGGCAGAGAGAGAGAGAGAGAGAGAGAGAGATCACTCCTCCCCCAGCAGCTCGGGTGGGATGGTCGAGGCCCACGGATCGACAGCCCCTCCGATCGCTCGGGTGAATGAGGCATGCGGGGTTATAGCGCCGTCTGCCTGCCTGTCCGTCTGTCTGTCTGTCTGTCGCCCCCGCCCCGAACTGCACGGACGAGTTCTACCGAGTCTAACACGTGGTGCGACTGTAGGAAGTATCAGGGATAGGAAAGAGCGATTGGATTTCTTCACATGAGGTTTACTTCAGATCACCATGGAACCGCTGTTTCAGGGACACTTCCCCGGGGAATGGCGGCAAAAAAGGTCGTGGGCTTCGCCAAACTTGGTGACTGGCGTGTCCCAGCTTGCTAATTAACTTAATACAGTCGCGGTTATTTTTGGCAGTCGGCGCTTTAGTTTAGTGCATTCCTTTAGGTAACTTTGTTTACATCAGCGTAAGACGTGAGTAGTTATTTTAATAGCCCCCTTTCAGCGCTGTCTCGAGTGCGCCATCTGGTGGTATCAGGTGCTTTTTACAGGACATTTAAAATGAGAAGTAATCACTTAATTAGTCCAAATCATTTTTCCACGAACCAGGAAACTGAAATAAAACCGTATAATCAATTAACGGGTACCTAACATCTCATATACAGACTCGACTCCGTCATTAAAAGGGAAGCGTTTCAAATGTAATATAAATCATCCATCTGCTGAACGTTTATGTGAACAAGGTCAAAGGAAGCTTGGAGCCATTCAGGCAGCATAGAGTTCAAGGCGGGTGTTTATGCCGAATGAGGTGCCAGTCTATCACCGGGCACGTACTGTACACTCACGCACCATGGGCCGGTTACAATTCTTTAAGGGCATGTCCTTGGGTTGCAAGAGAAACGTGGGACGATAGGGGGAGAACATGCAAACTGGCCTCCACACTAAAATCATTACTTCTGCTGGTAACGGTATTCTGGTGATATTACTTCACCAAACCACAGCAGCTATGCCTACTACAGCCACCAGGGGGCAAAAGAGAGCTATAGATGTCATAGTCGTTCAGCATCTCCACAGTGCTGAAATTAAGTAACACGTCGATTGACCCCTAACTGGTTCAAATTGAAACTGCAGAGAGAATAATCACACCTTGTCAGATGGCTTTTAGGAATGCAAGACAAATCATTGGTCTTATTGATATTGAGAGGGACAGGTGGCACTGGTTCACAGCAGATCGTCACATGGGGGCCTAGGATCTGCCTACTTTGTGACATCATCAGTAGGGTCTAATGTGCCCCTTTATGATGACATCAGCAGGCTCGGCATGCCTGCATCTCACTTCACTTATGGTGCCAACATTATGCAACTTGATACGTCTGGTACCGTCCAAATGCGCCCAGATGTATGGTTCTGTCCTTGCTAGTTATCACTTCCTTCATTAACTTCCATGTAAAGCAACACATTGTTGTGTAGTCCCCTAAACTGTTTATTTAATATCACACAATAAGAAAGGAATAATTTCTCTTGCTTTGGAAGCCATATTGTAAAGCTTTTAGGAAGAACCTTCCATTACAAAGATCTGGCTCCTACACTTTCATATGCCTAAGTGTTCTCAAGCAGTTTGGGATCATTTTCTTTTCTAAAAGAGTTCCGGAGTTGTTCCACAGTCACCCAGATGCTCCACATTCGTCTCTTAAATTCTGATTTCGTCAGCACAGAAACCTCGGTCCTAAGGACGCATGCCAGAACTCCAGCCAGCGGCAAATGAAGGACTGAATTGTCCCAGTGAGCTCAAATCAGGCACCACCAATCACTGGATGTGTCAGTGAGCCAGCACCATCTTCATCGTCTCCCTTTATTCCAAGACATTTCTGTGGGATTCCTGGCATCGAGGCTGACCCTTTCTGGATTTGGCCGACCGAAAATTACAGCCTCCGGAGAACTGAACACAATGGCATTTCAAACAGTGAAGATAATTCTGGAATAAAGCTTATGTGCTAACGATGAGATGAGTGACTAAGATTTCAACATAAAGACCAGTCAATCCTCAACTGATATGAGTCAGTTGAATGAAATGAAAAACCCAAAGTGGCATTTATTGATTGAAATAACATCTCAGATCAATAAAAATCAGTTTGACTTATCTGAAAAAAATGATGGGCTATGTGAGACAAACGTCAATATATTCATCAGAATGTTGATATTTAGGCAAACATACAACAAATAAACAAACGAGGACTTTTTGGACCACCATGTTTCTCATTTTTGTCACAATGAATCATAGGAGCAGTTAAGTAAAGATGGTTCAGCTGATTAACCTTCACGTGAGTCCAAGGCCCGGATGGCAGAGCTGTCAGTGATGCAAGGGGCCTGATTTGGTCGCATCTTACGGAGGCATGGGCTGACTCCAGTTCTGGATGTACGTTTAGCTCTTTTAAACGTACGTTTGTTGCATCTCTTGTGGTCGCTTGTAGTCAAACACGGGATATTTGACCAGCTACGTGTACAGCCCAAAGAGCTAACAGAGATATGGATTATGATCTAAGTGCGGCAGGCAACGATCCTTGTCCTGTTTTATGATACATATTGTCTCGGTTACATACAGCCTCAACTGCCATTGTCATCTCATGCTGACTCTCACTATTCATTCATGTGCTGCTAAGTGATAGTTTGCAAGACAAAGCATCTCAAAGCATCAATACATATTTGTGAAAATAAACTTGAACCTTAAACCTTACACTCGAGGGGAAAAACTACTAGCATTTCTCAACCATAAATCTTTGCTACCCATTAAACTGTGGTGTAATCTTTTCAAATAATTTGAGTTGAATATACAGTATATCTAGTCATTATTTTGAGACTATGACAGCTACTCAAGAATTCTACTAAAAGAATTCTCCTTAAAAGTGGTCATAAATCAGTTACCAAATTATGGCTCCTACTTGTTGCAGTCTGCTGGTTTCCACTCTGGAAAATCTAATGGTGAGTCTGGTTTCCTGTTTGTGGTCTGGCGTTGAGGCTATATTGTGCCCTTAACACTGTTTATTAGTATGTCAGATGTGGGGGTGAGTGGTGCCTTTTCCACTGACGTTATCATGCTTGAAAATGTTTTTTAAAAATTGTTTCCACCTGCACCTCACCACAGTTTGGGACGGAGGGCCGGTAGGGTGCGACGTAAATTATGTTAAACAAATCTTTCACTCCCACAATCATGGCAATGTCAACCGCAGCAGACTAGTGATAAAATGAAGATAACATCACTCAGTCATTATCGATTGTCAGTCCATTCTGTTAGCCAGTGCTGTAAGTAAATAAATGACAACAATGCATACTACTATGATTTCTGCTTGATAATTTGCTAGAAGCTCCACAGTCAAGCGACCAACTGCAGGGCAGACTGACACACCAAAAAATTGCTTTTCTTTCCTCTGCGAAAACATACACAAAAGGGAATACGTGGCTTAACAGTGCTCTCATCCAAAACAATCTGCAGTTTTGTACCTGCTCATACATTATGACATAGTGGAGCCATCCGGGGAATTGACCTTACTCAAAGGTACAACAGCAGAACCTCTGTGACAAAAAGACTGACCAAGTAAAGATGGAGTCCCCGACTTTTACGCTCATTAATTACCGATTATATTGTAATTGATCATTTTTTAAATGAATATGACCCCAACCCAAGTGCGCCTGACCTGTTAGCAGACCAAACAGGTACATTTCTAAAAGGGTCGTTCATGCACTACGTTTCTGCATAAATCCTCTACACAGTCTACAGCACATGCAAACTATGGTTTACTTCCAATAAGCACTTTGAATCATCAGTTTCTGAACAGGAAGTTCCTTCAAAAATGGCTCAGCGATAGATTACAGCAATAATTTACACAAATAGCTAAGCCAGCTATTTCCCCGTGGTAATTTTTATCAATTACTATGTTTAACGGTGTCATCTCTCTCCCCTTCTTTTAAGACTTTCTGAACATCTGTGGGGTGTCTAGAGACCCCAGATCTCCACGTACATCCTGTTCAAAGACAGAACTGGAATGGCACCAGAAAAATGAGAAAAAGTGTTGCACAATCAGATCACCGGAAATTTTTGTGTCACTGATGAATTACCCATAATTCTTGGCTACACCATCAACTAAAGAACCCTATTTTTTTTTTAGCTCTTCTTGTGTTTAAAGACCCCTAAAAGTAAAGTATGCAGTTGTCCAGAAAAAGACAAGATAACGACTATAGTATGCTTTATTAATTTTTAGACCAAGATTCTGCATTTCTTGAATAGGTGCTGACTGCTGTTCATTCCTATATACACCGTGTTTCAAAAAACTAAACCATTTTATTTATGCAATAACTTTGTTGATCCTGGACCGATTTCGATCATTTTTGGCAGAAATACACCTTAAGAAAATCATAACAAAACGTGTATTTTATATCCCACCACACCTGTTTTATGTACTCCTACTGAACTCCTTGTAGCACAAGCGACAAATCTACTGTTCACAACGATAAACATCAAAATTAGACGGCAAAGTCAGTAACAGTTAAGTAAAAAATGCTGACAAAATAAGTCACAGTTACAGCAAAGTGTTCAAAAGTGTCGTCCATTTGCTTTCACACAGGCCCACAGCTGTTCAGCCAAAAAAAAAAAAAAAACAAAAAGTCAAAATCGGTTCAGAATCAGCAAAGTAATTGTAAAAATAAGAAGGGTTTAGTTTTTCTTTTTGGAAACACAGTGTATACAGTACCGTATGTCCAATATGTCTGATGGCAACATCAGCAGACAATTAGGGTATGATCAGTATTTCATATAGTACCTGCCATTCAGCCTGTTGGGTTTCGAAAACATTTAGAGCCAGTTTCTAAGACGCAGATGAGACCTAATCTTAGACTAAATCACTCTCTTAAAGGGAAAGTCTGGTGAAAGACTAATTTCACGCATGCAGTGGATCACCCAGTACATGTTTCGGTGCAGAAATGCTGTAATCTTTTTTTATGAGTTAGTAACAGGCTAATCTTGATAACAGCCACAGAAGCAAAGGTACAAGATGATCTCAAATGTATTTTTTCATCAGACGATTCCTTTAACCGGGTGACAATCTAAGATTAGATTTTATCGGTGTCTTAGAAACCAGCCCTTAGTCTTTAGAAAATTTTGAGTTCAATTTATCAAGACTCTCTATGTGTAATTTTCTCACTTATAATCAGTATTTGCTAGTATGTTAAACTACACTGGAATTGTTTTTATTGAAATATGGCAAATTACTGTTTTTCACAACTGCATCCTGTCTAAGTTTATCTTTGCAATTGGCCAGACTATATAGAGAACTTATAGTCTGGATGAAGTAGCTATGTGAAGTGGTATGGAAAGACAGATGGCTGTGACTCTACCAGGGAATAAACACGTATATAAGATAAACATTCGCTCTGTAAACTGGGCCTTGCATACAATCATTGTATGTTTTTTGCTGTTTCCTGTATACAGGAGCTTGACATACCCCCAAAAAGGATGCATTAGAGCTCTGATCTGTCTTAAGTATTGCCTTCAGTATGCCTACAGTAATACCAACTGTAATTTTAGTAATCTTACTCAAAATATAAAGGTATCATTAACATAAGTCCAAAGTCTCATGTGAATTTAAGCTGTCCATTTGTGGTCATATGTCGTAGATCTTTTTGAAACTTTTTTATATCTACCATTTTAATATGTTAAATTACATTTAGCATGTAAATATTAATTGTACTTGGGACAGCGTAGTGGCCTCACAATTGCACAATTGGGCGTTTGAATCCCACCTCTGCTAAAGGCTGGATTATGGCTTGGACCAGCAGGGCTGGTACCCAGGAGCCTCAGGGCTGCCAAATTAAGCTGAACACTGGGGTCCAGGGGCATGGGGGCCTCAAGACGTGTGCCCAGTCTGGCCCTGACTCCACTCTGAGTGTGAGGAGCTTGCATGTTCCTTCATGTAGTGTGGCTTTGCGTACACGGTCCAAAGATATGCCGATAGGGTAAATGGTGTCTTCAACTGGCTCCTAGTGTGTGAATGTGCTCTGCAATAAAGTGACCTCCCACCCAGGGTGTAAAAATCCTAAATCAAAAAGATATTTTTACTTGTTATTTTGGTAAAGATATGAATGATTACTTCCTGTTATTAAGTACTTTGTTTTTGTAATTGTATTTCAGCACTGGGTTGTGTTATTCTCAGATAAATGTTTTCTGAGAGAATCTGAACAACAGCCTGTGCCGTGGGCTGCAAAGTGATTTATACAGAACCGTGTCCAGAAAATGGCTGACAAAAGGTTTGCTATCTAATCACTCCTATGCCTGTCAAAAGGCACACGAAAGAGGCCTTTCTCTGTCTACCAACAACGTGTAGCTCACGTTAACAGGAGTCCCATACCAAGAGAGAGTATCACTTCTGGTTGTGTTAATGGCAGGGTCTCATCGAAGGACAGTGAAAACATTCCACAGAAATGACGTACTATGTCAGTGAGCTGGCTAATGCTACTACCCATACAAGCACAAATTCTGTTTTTGCCTCTAAACAGACTGCATATTTCTTTTGTTTCTTCCTCTCTTCCTTGGGTGAAGAGGAGAGCTTCTACGCGCATCTGGCGTTAGTGCGTATCCAAAACACAGATGTCAGTAACTGTGCATCCTGGGCAACAGTTTGGTACACCTTGTCTTCAGCTGTTGCTCTTTTTACTGCCCTCAGATGAACTGGGAAATCAATGGTTATCTAACCAAAGCCTTCAGAAAGAGTGTGAAGTATTGGATAACAGGTCAATCTATCATAGGACAGTCAGTCAGTCACTCAGTCAGTCACACACACACACACACACACACACACACACACGCTGAGGCCAGCCTAGACGCAAACCTCACACAGCATTGCTCCTTTACTGTTAAGTTCGAATTGGCATAATATGAAGCACTGATCGCTTTCGTGTCATTCGTTGGCCGCCGTGTGAACTTTGGCGACATTATGAATCTCAGAGCTTGACAGCCTAAACGCAGCTTTAATAACAGAGGACGTGTCGTCTCGATAATTCCATAGCAACCCCAGTGAATGATCGTTTCCTCGCTTTTAATTTCATTACAGAAATTACAGAAGCATACAGAAAAGAACCAAGGCAGCCTTGAAATGGACTTTCATCTTAAATACTTACTGTTATTCATGTTAGAAAGCTTTTTCAACATAATTCTTATACGCCCCGTACGTTTCGTTACATTCTTTATGTGAGCTAGTAAACGCTTTACATATTTTAAGATCATTCTACCTCCTTCATTGTTTAAGAGAAAACTGACAAATAAAGTAATTAATCATGCTGACCATTTAGAAACTGATTGTATAAAACAATTGAAATTTTAGCTAACAGTTTATGCAGTCGTTTTCTCCTGTCTGTATAACCTGGAAAAAACTAGGCTGCACAGTAAAGTACAGTTAAGTTTTCACCAGAAGCCATGCTATCTTCTTCTATTATTTATGCTATGTGGTTAACTTTCCCACCCAAGAAATACTCAACTTCCATCGACCCATTTAGTCCATCCATCTTCTTATCATTTGAGCATATGCTCCGTTTCTTCGCTAGATGGTGCTAAAGATACATAAAGATGCTTATTTTTTGGTGGGCCGTGGAAAACTCAAATCAGCCTCTTAACTTTATGCAGTTTTTTTTTCTACTGGCAAAATCGATATTAAGGATAACCTGAAAGGTGCAAGACCTCACCTGGACACAAATATCTTTCCGACAAGCCGTGCAAGCTACAGCTGTCATATCTGATAGCTTCAGTTGAACCCGGCTCTCTGAAGGATGTCCCTTTGATGTGGCTTGCTGACTCTGCACAGCATTGAGGAGAAAGATAAGAGAATGAACAAGGAATGGGGCACTTGTGATTGGCTGTGTGGGTTCTTTGCAGAGTCAGTCATTGATGAGAGCGGGCTTGGTGTGGCTATGCCCAGCTGAATGGCTCTCAAAATCATGTGGATCTCAGTCAGCAGAGGTCTTCTTAATCCGGTGATGTGTTTTTAAAAGCGGAACATGAGGGGTTATGCTGTCCTGATGTGGGGAAATCTGCCCAAGGGACTCAGACAAACATCCACTAAACTTTGATTGCTTTCATCTGCTTTTTATTTTTTTCCATCTGCCTTCTTTTACGAGATGCTAAGAAATGGAACTAGAAAAGCTGACGCCTTGTGATCATGCAGAATGTTCCAGATGCAAACTCACGTGTCTCTCCAAAATTAAACTTGTCAGTGGAAGTGATCTTGTTGTTGAATCCTGGGTGTGGGCAAAACTTATTTAATGGCAGCGAATTGCATAGGATTGTAACATTCAGTTTTCCAGAACTAAAAACACTATATCAGTCACAGTTCATCAGAAGAATGACCTTCAACCGAAGTGACAGAGGTATGAATATATACCCACAGACTGTGGCTTTGGGGGACTGCATCTAACTACTGAGACGAAAGTCTTGATTCCATAGTAGAACGTCTGCGAAATGGGGACAGATTATCATTTCGGCGAGTATCTTTACATATGAGGAATTTGCCTTGGTGTGCTTCTCTCAGGCACATGACAACACAAGGACAACGATGAAAACAAAAGTAAACTAAGTGACAACACATGAATGCAACGTCAGCGTAACATCACCCAAATCCTTGAATGATCCCAGAAGAGTAAGTTAAAAGGTCAAGTTGAGAAGTTTAAAGAGAAGAGCACACCTACTGCGTCTGTCAGGATCCTGTTTGTTATTGCACAGTGTCTGTGGTAATTCTATTGCATATTCTAACCGGTGACACAGAAAGAACACTAGAGCAGAATACCTATACCTATATGAAGTGATACATTAAAGTTGGTATAGAAGTGGTTACTTACCCTGTCTCATACTGAAGGTCCGTTTTCTATTTGCAGTTTGATTAAGGCTTTCAACTGCATCGGGAAATAATCTGTTACAGTGTCGAGTCATTTCTGCTATTTGTTGAGCTTAGGCGCTTTCTGGAGGGAAGCGTTTGGAAAAGTCCATGGTTGGGATGTATATGGTGGGACACTATTTTGCTGGTCCTCATCTTGACCCGCTTTGTCTAGAAGGTGATGATGGACTTAGGGGTGGCAGTGTAGAACTGAACTATCACAGTCTATGGCAGGTTGAATTACACCAGCTGCCATAGGACATACATGCTCTGTTGGGTATATTTATAGCCCAGGGTGATGCTGGCTTTCCATTTCAGGTCTTCAGAGATTGTAGCACCAAACTACTTGAAAAGACTCTACAAATTGCATTTGCACTACTGAAGAAGAGCGGTCGGAAGGGCGAGGAGGCTCTCCTGAAGTCTACTGTCAAGTATACTAGTGTTGAGCCCTAGGTCCTTCTGTCTGCACCAGATTTTTTGCTGCCCAGCCTGTTGTCTGAATGTAGATTCATTACTGATTGGGCTCATCTGAAACAGTCAAGTGTCATCTGAAAATGTGAAGATTTTGACAGTGAGGTCTGTTGAGACTCAGTTGATAGAATAGAGTGCATAGAGGAGGGGAGATAGCACACACCCCTCTGGTGCTCCAGTGCTGTGTACTACTGCAGTACAGAGGTTTGTTCATAGCTTCAGGCTGCTGCTTCCTGTCAGTTAGGAAACTTATTATCCATCGACATTGAGGTGTTGGCATTTTACACTTGGTCAGGTTGGCGTATCGGAGCTTATGTAGTACTGTATTAAATGTAGATGCAAGAACTGAGCAACAAACAAGAGCCTGATGTTGAATCCCTTTGAATATTGCCAGAGGGATGCTAAGGGAAGCTCATGCAGAGTCAAAGAGATATCTGCAAGGTCAGGGTCAGAACTGTCATTAGAATTAGGTTCAGAGTTAGCATTGAGATTAGTGTTAAGTCTACACCTAGGTTAAGGGCTAGAGTTGGGGTTAGGGTTATGGTTTGAAACAGTTAGGGTTGACATTACGGTTGGAGCCAGGATTAGGATTGGGGCCTTGAGAAACAGAATAAGAGTGAATGGATCCACTGCTAGTCCGCTCTGTCGATATTCAGTGAGGATCTCTTGAAACTGTATTTCAACACTTTATTTCAGACTCCGTTGTTGTAGAAGTCAGAGACAAACAAGGTCAAGAGAAAGTCTGTTAGGCTTGAAGAATGAATTCATGAGTTATGCTGGACTAAGTACAATCTCATCTTCATCTAAGTGCTAGTTAATACTTTAGATGAGTTTGCTTTTTGTCCGAAAAAAATCAGCCAACCAGATCATTCTTATAGGATCGCAAACTTTCTGCAGTAGAGCACAAAACTAACTTTATGTGACACCATTAAATACTAAAGATACTTAATAAAAAAAACAAAATGGCAGCCAACCGTCTTTGCAGAAGTGAAAAAGTGGAGAGCCTTGGAACGCGTGAAGGTTAGTGGGCGAACATTCTGTTAAGCAATCCATCAATTGTTCAAGTTTTAAAGGGGCCCTAGATGGCGTCTTTAGTTTACAACCTGGCAGCAAAGCAAAAATATACATAAACATCAACAGCTAAAATAAATGTCTAAAATGTTTCCCGTCCTTCCTGAAAATCACAAAACAAAATAAACAAATTCTAGAAACTTTTTTCCCCCAAAACCCGTATTGGCTTGCTTTGTCATCCTTCAATTTAATTAAAAGGATGCCAGTTAAACTGGCTAGGTATTTACTCTGCAGGATTTAAAGATCTGTCTCAACCACAGAAGAATTCCAGTAAATGCAAAAGAAAAATTTTCTGGAATTTTTACATGGTACTTTATGAAGCTGATGATTTATGACATTTTAACTGTATTTTAACTATATTGCTGCTAACATATCTGGTGTGGAATGTCACAGAGATACTTCTTCAGATGAATATGAATAAATCATGTTTTTTTTCCCCCTTTTCTTTTAAATGCCACATGTGGCCATCTTGACGAGAGACCTTGCTTGGTTGCATTTGGGTCAGCACTAAGACTGGAACCCAGCCTACTTTAACAACACTGCCTGTGGATGAGCGCCAAGCTAAATATTTAAGAAGGTGGGGGCGATAAAAGTTTCTTCTAGATGAAGCATAAAAACAAATCAAAACATCCACATTGAGAAGTAAATTTACATTAGTAGAGTCGGTTCTGTTTTTGTTTACAAACCACCACAGCTCTGCTCTGCAAGCTTTCAAAGAAGGCTGGATACCAACATTAACACGTGGGTTTCATACCTATCATAAACAAATAACACAAGTATCATATCAACCTATAGCAAGCCTAGTTAAACTTGTTAAGAACTTAATACATAATATCAGGTTTATGCAGAGTTGGGAAATTCGGGTCCAGAAGGTACAAATCAAGACCAGGATTTTCTTTCAACCACCCAGTTGAGTATTCTGTGACTGTGACTCTTTATACTCAACAGGTTGGTTGAAAGAAAATCCTGGTCTGGAATTTTACTTTCTGGATGTGAATTTCCCAGCTCTGGGTTTATCTTATGATTTCTTTCAATTTTGATCTCTTTAACTAAATAATGAGTATAAATGGCGGCAGTTTTACATGACAGGAACCTTTCTTTGTTAAGTGCATCACATCCAGGGAAGCATTGCCTTTAAATATGGAGTCCATTACAGATGGAAAATGACCTTTAAATTCCATCCATCCATCCATCCATCCATCCATCCATCCTTCTAAAGTTTGTGGGTGGTCCAGGAGCCTACCCCAGGCATGTTATCCATGTTGTCTTCTGCTGGGGTCCTCACAACATAATAAATTCTCTCTGACCAGGATTTATCTGAGCAACAGGACTTAATGAGGCCCCAAGACACGCTTAACTGTCTGTTTGCGTTACAATTTTATGAGAACTGCAGAGAATTGTAAAAAATTAGAAGAATGAAAATTAGCAGACTGTTGTGGTGTATTATCATTTTTATTGCATAGACAAGCAGGCGATAGAGGTTCTTCCCGCCTGTCTCCCATTGGGCCAGCGTCATCATTTTCCTGTGCTATGTTACTAGACTACAGTTCTAGTTCCTACATCATGTTTGTTCCGTTTTGGTCCATGGGGATTTGCATTGTTATTCTACAGCGTGTGCCCCTTCTGTTCTTTGATCTGCGTGTGTGGTCATGTGAGAACACTCGGGTTAAGGTGAAAAGATGAGCGCAGAACCGACTGAAGACTCAGGGATGTCATTCATTTCCCCAAATCACCGGAGAGAGCTCCACTCCGTAAGGTATAAGAATGAGCTTTTCTCATCCCAGTGCATTAGGTTTTTATAACGTTGAAACTACATTAGGCATGCACCAACAGCATGCGAACTCGTCTTTAGCTTGCTTTTAGTTTCCTTTTATCGTGGAGATCCAAGTTAATAATTGAAACCCATTACAAATGTACGGTCTGTCCCATGCCCATTAAAACAGTACTGTACTCCAGTAGAGGTGAAAGCAAGCTGATTCATGCTCCTTAATAACATACATGAAACAGAATAGCTTCCATATTTATAATTCCTTCATGAAACAACAATCAGCCCACTCAGGTTTTTTTATTCTTTTCTTTAAAGTCACCTTTATGATCTCTCAGACGTTATTCATTTAACATCTTACCCCATGAAAGCCTCACCCATAAATCAGTGATCAAGAAACATTGCATTAGCCTGAATTATTGTGAGCAACTCTAGGAGCAATTTACGCAGCTCGTTTGTTATGTCCGATCAGGACGTGGACATGTCCTGAGAAAGTAAAAAATCCCTGGCTCAACCATCAAGCCGTATGACATTCTGGCTCTGTATGCCTAATTACTGCCCGCACGGCAAATTGATAATTCACAGAGTTCGCGTCTGATTGGACTGGAACTAGGGCTTCGGCCATTTGGATTTGTCTACCCGTCCAAAGTTTTATAACAGCAGAAAGACATTTGACTTTCTGCGGGTTTTTTCTACTTCAGTCCCCAGGCTTTAGTGCTCCAGCGTGTAGGGCCAGCAGTTAAGCAAAGGAGAGCATTCATTTGTGGGACTGAAATGACAGCTCAAAACCCAAAATAACTTAAAAAGCAAAAAATTCCAAAAACACTGCTCTTAACCAGGGGCACAGCTTTTACAAAAGACAGAAAGGTACATAAAATGGAATCTATTCATACATCCATCTTTCAACTGCTTATCTTGAGTAAGGTCATCGGGATTTCATTACTCCCTGGTGGGAATTCTGGGAATCGGAGTACGTAGATGGTACAATAAGAGCACCTCTGCATAAAAAGAACAGCACAGTATGCTACAGGCCTCAATATCCAGAGAACCTCAAAAGAGATACCAGCTTACGTTATATGCCTGTAAGGTCAAAGAGACTCTACTCCCTGCTAAACAGAGCCACTGTCATTCTCTGGGCGTTACTCAGCCAAACCTCTTAGATTTACTACCATCATATTCAAAGCTGCCAGGCTGTTAACCTAATACCTTGGTATGCTTACGCATGTGAGAATTGCCAGTCTCAGACCCCTGGTACGCACTCTCGGGAGTGGGTGAAATAATCAGTCGCGTCGTCCAATGTCACGCATCGGCCGATTGCGCGTGCAAGGAGGCGGATGACGTCTAATTGTGTCCGATGTTTTATTGCAGGAAACAAAGGTCCAGTAAACTGATTTGGACGGATCGCAAAAGGCAGAGAGATGTGAACCTGGATCCCCATCGTTCGCCTTCTTGGCAAACTCCCATGCTGCACAGGGCCAGAGCCGCATCCAACATCTTAAAAATGACAGGCACATCTATCAGAAATAAAAAAAGCACTGGTTGTGTAACAGGATTTACCAAAAACTTAAAAACTAGAAACTTCAGAAGCTGAATAGATACAAAACATCGATGGTGAACCACAGTATCCTGCTCAGAGATATCAGAATTAAATCCATTAATCCATCGTCTAACCACTTTCCCTGGTCATGGTTGTGTCGGCTGGGGGTGGGGGGAGGCAGGGGTGAGCATGTTTCAGTCAGGATAAGGCACAAGGCTGGAGTACATCCTGGATGGGATGCCAGGCCATCCTAGGGGAAGAATTTACTACAGACGTCAACAATACCAGCATGTAATAAAAGCGAGACGTTTTCTCAGGCGAAAAAAACTCACGTGCCGATTCAGATCTTTGCCATTTCAGACATTATCGTGACGTATGCTTGAGGGAACAGGCCCAGTAAGAGACTGACTAATGTTGACCACAGCCAGTCTAGAACACAGTGTTTCAGTGATTATTCCCAAACCAAAATACCCATCAGTCTGGTAGATCCGTCATACAGCAGGACCCAAAAGCCATGTTTAGCTTCTGTGGGTAGCATTCCGCAATCCTCCAGCATTCTGATTTATGTTTTGTTACTTTTAAATGTTAAGTGAAATTACCCTGCGCGTGTGTCGCCAACATGTGGTTCAGAAACCTGATCACCTTACGCTAATACGCACGGTTTAATGGTTTATGTAAGACTGCAGCCCACTGGTCATTAAACCCATTTGTTGAGTTTTGCATCAGTTGTTTTACCTTATTAGCTGACACGGTGTCGATTTTGTTTTACTTTTGAAACTTTTGAAACGGTTATTCAGACGAGACGGAGCGACAGGCTTGTCTGACCATGTCGAAGACATTAAGTTTGTAAAAATATGAACTCTGAATGTGTAAACGACTGAAACTTCTAGTAACTGCGACTTACCTACGCACATG
>JAACJT020022667.1:0-32858 GCA_009936485.2 Gymnarchus niloticus | reverse complement strand
GTGGGCCCGGGACTATGTAAAGCGCTTTGTGACCGCGCTCCGTGTTAAAAGCGCTATATAAATAAAATTGAATTGATGTAATTGTAGGTATCTGACACGATACGAATCTGGAAATCCGTAATGACATTTTTACTACTCAAAATTCATTTTGGATATTCAAATATATTGAGTATTGAATATATTGAATATTTGAAAGACAATTGCGGACTGGTCCACCACCAGATCCACTGGCGGTGGGCTTGGCATCTGATTCAAGTCTGCTGGTCGTGTCCTCAGTGATGCTGGACGATTCTAAAGAAGGAGGCAATATTAAAGCACTACAATGTTAAGGCTACTTAAACGGTACTTACACAATTTACACAAATTAAATCCCAAAATAAACTTTACACGCAAGAGCTACAGCAAAAGGCTAATGCTATATTACCCCGCTTTGAGAGGCAGTGGAGGACAGGGCGGTCTGGCGTGCTGTGGTCCATGAAGTCGCGAAGAGTCGGACACGACTGCGCGACTAAACAACAACAACACATTACCCCGTCCAGATCCACTATGACAACTCTTTTTTTGAGTCCCGGTAATCCTTTTTAAGTTTAAGTTTCTTTATTACTTGTCCCTGATTACGAGTTAACCCAACTTTAGCCAACTCCTCGACTAGTTTGGCATACAGCTTGCTTTTTCTTATGCTGCTCTCCAACTTTTCCTGAAATTCAGATGACCAAATCACCAAATACTCTGTTTCCTCGACAGACCACTGGACATTTTTTTCCTGAAGATTTATCCTTTTCCATTGCTGCACTCGGCTTCCTCTCCGACACGCCCACTGATGCTGTCACAGTTCGTGCTGGAAAAACCAGCTTTCTTTTGGTTCCAGCTGGAAACAAACTTTTCAGGTTCTGAACCAATTTATTTTTGGTCAAAATGCCCAGAATGGTTCTAAATTTGGTGCGTGAATCCGAACGGAACCCGTTCCCTGTTGGTGGAGAAGGGGTAGCTGAGAATCACTAACCTCTTCAGTGTGACCCACTCCACTGCCAGTGTTTCTGGCTGGAGACTGCATGGCTGTGTACCTAATCATACACCCATTTTAGTGATGGGAGTGGCTCAATTAATTACATATCAGTGATGGGCGCGGCTCAATTATACCCTTGAATTAGTGATGGGCGTGGCTCAATTAATCATACACCCTATTAGTGATGGGAGCAGCTCAATTAGCCAGTTCCACTAATAGGGACATCCACATATTACTTTGTGAAGCACTATGGTCTTAAGTAAGGAAACATCATATCTGTTCTCTTCTTTTTGCCTTGCGTCTCAAGTCTAAAGGTGACTTATTTCCTCTTTTTCCCCCAGATAAAGCAATGGGGTGTCCCCCTAATGGCTGCGAGTCAAGCAGCTGACTCGTTCCTGCTCTGGGGTGCCGACCAGCTAACCCCTGCAGTGATGATATGGGGAGCAGGAGAGAGATATCGTGCGAGGAGACCAACCTCATCAATGACCCAGCAGAATACGCAGGAGGCTGAGGAGAGGGGCCCAGCAATAAAGGTGGGGCTCCAGGGCAATGAGTGTAAGCAGGGCTCTCAGAAACATTAACAAACTTTTGCTACTGACTGGAGATGGTAGCAGAAAGGATGTATATACCTGGAAACTGGTGGGAACGTCCCACAAAGTTCTGCTTCATGTACTCGACTTGTAGCACCGCTGACATGCTTCCTGAGTTACGACCCATCACCAGAAAAATAGATGCACAAGATCACGTGAAACAGGCCCCCGCTCATCCAGGGCAAGGTAGATAACACTCATGCCGCTTGAGCCCCGGCTAGCGAATGTTTGCATTGCTCAGGAGCCTGTCCTTACTTCCCCATTGGAGACAATGCTTGCTTTAGTGACACTTGGAGTGTAATCTATCTAAATTCATTTCATTACAACCTAGATTTTGGTAGCCAGTGATCTCAAGGTGGTTGAACAGCAGTTCTCAGAGAACAAACTTAAACAAGAAACCCAATTTAGCACAACAGTGTATTTCTAATTTGGATACAACTGACACTGAATGAGTCCAATTCACATTCCCTGACTAAGAGCTTGGCAGAAGACTTCAAATCTGATTAAGTTTCCGGTCCGAGAATGAATGCTTTTAATAGCAGGACTGCAGCTGATCCCAGTGACAGGACAAGGAAAATGACTGGTCCAACCATGACGCTCCCAAAGTCTGAGGAAGTAATTATGCGCATATATATACTGCCTCAGACAAAGGAGGTGCTGTTTAAAAAATAAAACAAAATTAAAAAACCCCTGTGGACCATACCCTTCATTGGAGCAATGTTAATTAGCTTCCTGCTATCCTCTGTAAAGTGCCTTTCATTGTGCGCTTGGAAAGACTCAAAGGCCAAAGAATGGCACGCAAAACTGACCTGAAGCTGAAGCTAGACAGGAAGAAGCTGGTCCCAGATTTACACGGGTGGAGGAATTTGTTACAAAATGCAGCACCTCTACGGCATTATAAAAATAGACCCCCTTGCCACAAGTCACCTCAATGATTTGAAAACAAAATCACTCCTCTGCTTGTGTGTTTCATAATACTAGAAATCTGCTGGAGTGTTTTGTTCCCGTCTTCTCTGATTCCGTCCTTGTCTTAGTTATGGATGATGCAGAAAATTGTGTCCAGCACCTTGCTATGCCCACACCAGCAATAACTCAGTGATGAGTCTTTGGAATGCTCTCCTTACTTAGTGTGGCTAAAAGGGAAAGGTTAGTCTAAATCCCAGCTGGAAAAAATGTATTTTATATACAACAAGCAACCACACACACACACACACACACACACACACACACACACACACACACGTGCACATACCTGCAATGCAAATGAGACCAGTGGTGCAAGCGCTGGGGAATGGATTAAAAAGGCAGCAGATGCAGTCACAGGAATTTGCATAAATTTATAAAATAAGCAGCGGCACAGACTGGAAGAGAACATTATGACATTCCACAGGGGGCGCTCTCTGCAAAACAGGGGGATGCTAGATAACCTAACACTCTAAGCGTACACGTCCGTGTGCGATTCTGCGTAGCACAGTGCTTGAGGGGAAAGTGCAGGAGGGAATTCCGCGTTCTACCTGCGCAGAGGGCTTGTGGCTTGCAGAATGTGTCACTGCAGCACAGATGTCCCAGGAGGACCAGGGGTTGGCTAACTGGCTAGCACATTCATCCTCCGCTTCTGTCTAAAGGGATAAGGCACATTCGTTTCCACGGGTAACATAAGAGGTTTACAGAGCGAGAGCACGGCAGTGATGACGGTGAGGAGGGGACGCGTGGCTGTCATGCGGGTATCCCTGGCCACCAGTTAGCTTTTTGGCTGATTTGTTTTTGCATATTGACCTTCCCAACATGGCTGCTCCAAACAACCCGAGAGAGTAAACGTACACTGGGAGATGGCTGTCGTCATACAAGTTGCAACCACATGGCTTGATAAAACATGTGCAGAGCCAAGATAGACTTTCCGCACTTTAATTCCTATAAACTGTTGGACAGTAACAGATTTGGCCTTCACTCACCATTGGATGAGCTACAGTCTGGATGGTGGTGGTTCCCATGGAACAAACTGGTGCATTACCATAAGAGCCCCAATGGTACACTGAAAAAACAACCTGTGCTGCTGTCTGCTACATGTGAGGACTGCTGTGCAAACCAGCACCTCAAAGAAACGCCAACCACTGCTGAGTGAGCGAGAACCACGATTGGAAATGAGGAAGCCCCTAGCTCCTCTGCTAAGCACCAAAAGAGCCACTTCCGAAGCACCAACGCAACTTTTAATGTACTTTGGCAAAGACAGTACACAGAGCACAAAATTCCAGTAGCTGCCTTCATTCCTGAAAGATAAAATCAATTCAGTTTTACTCGTACAGCTCCTTTTAACAAACATTGTCCCCTAGTACTTTAGAAAACCCTTGGCCTCAAGGCCCCACAGCATAAGCCCTAGGCAACAATGGCATTCAAAAACTCCCTCAAAGACAGGAAGAGACTTTAGGAGAAACCAGACCATCGTAGAGGTAGATATCCAGTTGGATACCATGATGGTACCTTGCAAAGAATTTCAATGGCTTTTCTGCTCTGAGGTCAATGAGTAGAGTCAAATTCTGCACATTAAAGATACGTTTGAGATTCAATACTGCCCTTTGTCCATCTCACCTACAGACATGACTGGAATACAAATGCATATACTGCTGCCTGATCTAGAGGGCAGGCAAGGGGGAATTCACTAAGATCAACCATGAAGAAGAAACCCAGGCACCCCATAAAAAGGTCAGCACGTCAAGGTTTAAAAGGGTCCGCTTTAACCTTGATCACAATGACACACATTCAATTCACACCAGGACTGACCTCCACAGCTAGGTTAACTGGACATGCAGTTATAAACAAACCAATCGCATCTCGGGACTTTTGAGTTTGAGGTCTTCTATGAGAAGCTGAACAACAGGAAATAAGTTTTCTTGCCGGAAGACTGCAGGAAGAATAATAGATCTGCCTCGCTTACATGTACAAACATAGCTCTGCTGGCCCCAGGAAACAATACCCATCACCACCTCCGCCCTCTACACAAAATGAATGCCTGTTTGGCCAGCGAAAGCTGGCATTATAGTGGCAAAAACATCAAAGTATGAACCAAATTTAGATGGTTAATGACACCTGAAAGGAGACCATGTGAATATTCAGAGGAAAAGAGAGGACAGAAAGACGAGAATGAGGCTTATTTTCAGCATCATTAAGAGAGGAAAAAATGGAAGAAAAGGGAACGTTCAGGCAGGAAGGGAAAAAAAAGAAAGTGCTTGTTCAAAGTAGTTACTGTCCACTCTATATACTATATGAAAGGCCATTAGTAAGCACTCCTTCATGACAATGCAGCCTGGTACTCAACATGAGAATGGGGCCAGAAAACACTTTACACCAGTACAGACAGCCAGCCAAACTTTGATTTACTGCACACCTGAGTGTTCAGATGCGCTTTAATAGAGACACGGACCACTGGAAATGTCTGGGCCATCACTGAGATTTTATTGAAATTGCTTATTTGACGGTGTAAAACAGGATTTCTACCCTTAAACTGTTTCCTTTATCATGGAGGAAGAGTACAGTTTGTCCCTCTTTTTTTTTTTTTTTACTTCTAAATTGCAACAGGCTGCATCAATACTCGCCTGGACAACGATTTGGCCTGGGCCAAGTCCAACATGGCAGAACGCATCAGTCAAGACGAGGCACAGAGGGATGGGGATGAGACGGGTCACATCTCACTTGGGTAATTACTCACTGTCTCACCTTCATCTGGGAGAAGGGCCTGTCATAGCCGCCGACGTACAGCAGTCCCACGGTCTTCGTCAGCAACCTGCGAAAAGAAGAAGGTTCAGCCAGGCTTCTGGAGAGGTTCACGGGAGGGAGCAGAGAAGAGGAGGGAAAAAAAAAAAAAGTGCATTAATTGATTTAATGGAGGAGTAACTTGAGAAGCACAGTGTGGGTCTCACTAGGTAGGAATGAAAAACCACCCATATCAAAGTTTCCAGGTTCTTATTTTTCCCATTTGTAAAACTGGACTGTTGTTCTTGTTTGGTGCAGTAATAGTGTGGGGGTTGCCATGGGACACGGCGAGAGACCAAGCACCCGCCTGTCACCCCGAGACCGCGAGCAGACTGCCCTGCCATCCATTTAGGGAAGCGCCCAGGCACTCCCAGCTCTCCCTCCCAGCCCGGGAGCCCCAGGAGGTGCTGACAGGCTTCCCAGTCCGCCGCTGATTTAATTGGTGAGGGCGAACCGCAAACGGAGAAAATGAGAGGGTTAGGGCAGCCTGACGTGTCGAGAACAGCGGGCTGCTGTTCGCTCGACGAGGGCAGAGCGGCTCAGCAGCACATTAAGTGATGTAAAGAGCAGTCAATGAAGGCGGCATAAGAGGTGCTGGTGGGTACCAATTAGGACGCATTTCCCTTTGCCGAAGCACAAGGCCCCTAACAACCAGACAGATTGACAGGATCGGGCCACACTACACGCACGTCCCTGACTCCAAAACAGACGGATGAAGCAACCGAGGCACAGGGCGACTCGATCCCAGGTGATGGCTGTACACGTCACGTGGCAGCTGTGCCCCCAAACCTTAACCTTGTTTACACCCCCTATTATGTGTCACTGTTCCACAAGTCCACAGGAAGCCCTCAGCTGATTTGATCCAAAGTGTGTTGTACAATTAACCCGTTCAGCAAGGCTCATTTGTCCACTAACATCACACCTTCCCCTAAAACAGATTTTTTTTCCTCTTGGTGAACACTGATGACTGCACCAAATTAGTTTTATTTTTTATATGTGCTTGATAGTATCTCTGAGGGTAACTTTACAAATTCATGATTTTGTTCTTTTTGCGTAGAAGCCACACAGAGCTTTGGCCCGACGTCCACAATTATGAATGTCACCAAAGAAGACAAAGTCGCTTCACAGAAAGTTCCGGATGTGAAGATGCAGCTGCAGATGTTCTCCGGAGTGGCTGGGGGTGACCATGACACGCCAGTTTGATTTTCTCGGCCGAGGCATGGCAGTCCACTCCGATGCGGTCTTCACCCTGAAGCCGTGAGTCGTCTCTTCACGCTGCTCTCTGGATCGGGTGGGCGGATGAAGGTGTGAAAGACACACCCCCCCCATGTTACGATGGCATCATTTTCCAGAAGTCTCACGAAAGTTGGTGAATTTTTGACCTGGAAAATCTTAGTGCACTTGCATATATGTACACATGCCAAGCACCCATATTTTGACAACATTAAAAGGGAAGCCCGTCCTCCTCAGGCCAGCACCAGGCAGGACAAATTAATGAGTCCAAGTAGAACAATAAGATAACATTAAGAGACTGAGTGATTGTAAACTCACAGATGTGAGAGGAGGACACGGAAGGGCTGCCCGTGAGAATTACACCTTGACGGAGCAGAGCGCAGTTTTACCTTTCAGCTCCGGACAGCTCTGCTAGGATGCCAGAAAAGTGGCCGTCGAGGAGCGGACGCCGTTGCCAGCTTGGTGATTTCCTCTCACGCTGCCTGGCGGTCGCTAGTTAATTCTCATGTGAATCCCCCATATACAAGTTAATCATGATTTCTCCCAAAAGGACACCTCGATATTAATTCAAAACACTGCAGTAATGGAATGGCTCCAAATCTATGGCCAGATGGCCACAAAATCGATTGTCATGTGACCACATTGTTATTTCAGGCTCGCTTTATAAGGACACCCAGGTACCCTTTTCTCTGGGAATAGATAAAGGTTGTGTTTGTTTTTCTCCACAAAGATGTTTCAGCTCAGTATATCATAAAAGCTTAACCACTGACATGTAAACACTAGAACAATCACTTTTTGCTAATAAATAAATGAAGGCCAGTATATCTGATTTATAAAAAAGATTTCCTATTGCCTTTTTAACTGACCCGTGCACTGTTGACATTACACATTCAGGCAAGTCTAGCTGCGGACAATTACAAACAGGAACAATAAAAAAAAAAAAAAAAAACTGGACTATGATCGATGAACCGGACCTGGGTCTTAACCCTCAAGTGGGAACGCAACGACACCAGGGTGAGTCGGTTGAAGGAAAGACAGGCCTCATGCTAGACAATGATGGACATGTCAAGCTCATCTTGGGGGACTCCCATAGGAACAGAGTCAAGGTTTGAATCTTTTAGACATGGAACCTCAAGGACCGTCGATGTGGCCTCAAGTGTGACCTTCAGCCGGCGAGAAGGAAGGGAGCTTGTGACTGCTCTTCCTTGCAAAAATGGAGGGAAAAACTCTGATCATTAACCATGTCCAGAGAGACACCACCCTTTATGTCAGAACGAGCCAACGAGGATTACTTCTATCAAGAGAACGGGAAGACATATCAGGAACATGTAAAAAGGACCAAGATGGAATAGTGGGGTCAAGTTAAAGGGGCCAGCAGAAGTGAGGGTGAAATGGCCACAGCAGGTCAGCTGGGAGATGGGGCTGCTAGCCTGGGACGAAGCATAGCACTGCAGAGCGGGACCTGCGGTCATCTCCCGGGGTGGCCAGCTGAACAACAGCGCCGCTGCCAAATACGATCCTCGGGCTTCAAACAGAATTGACGGCGTTTGGGGATCAGAACGGGGGACCACCAGCTGCGGTGGCTGCAGAAATGTCGGCAGGCAGCCACAATTGAAATGACAAGTGGGTGGACGTGCGGCTAGAAGAATGCTTCTGTACCCCGGACCTAAGCAGCGCACAGGCGGTGAAAAGTCACCGTGGATATGAATCGCATTCAAGCAGAGTCACTGTTCAAGAAAACAGATTCAAAGCTCAATTAATAAAAATATCGAGCTTTTTCTCCCTATGTGAGGAATGGGCTGTAAAGGTAGGATGTTTTATTCATGAAGGACATCTATTATATCCAATTCAATGCTACAGCATTACTTCAGAGCGTTCCTTGAAAAAAAACAACCCACAGCACGCTATTCAGTGTGTCACTTATACATCCAGAGATGGTGGTACATATGCTTCCAGAAAACTGTGCCAAAATGAATCGAAACCTTTACCAGCCAGAGCAGCATCCGAACGAGTCTGTATACGCAGCATCATTTACTGGGAGGGGCTACCCCTATAGAAATTTAGCTGGTGACTAATTAGACGGCATCATGTGGACATGCCAATGAAGGAAACATAAAACACCAGGGGTATAACAATTTTAACATTCCCACAATTTCAACAGGATGTGTTATACATTTGTCATTAATTTTAATTCGACATCTGCTACAATAGTTCTGATTGTATTCATATTTAGATTTATGCTGAGCAGACATTAGCAAGACAACTTGAACTTGATGGTCATTTAGACTTCAACCGACACAATTTAAATAGTTATGAAGACAAAGTGTCATTTCTCCATCTTTAAATACCACTCATCCCAAATACACCAAGCAAATTAAGCTTCAAGCCAAATGTTATTCAAATTTTGGTCTAAATGCCTCATTCTGGTGCTTTTTAGAAGCGAAACACTTAATTTTTTTTCTTTAAGTATTACTTGCGCTGAAATAAAGACATGGTCAAACTGAAAGAACAAAAAAAATAAATGTAAAGCTGAGACATACGCAGGTCTGGATCACTTATTAAAAATCATTATCATAAAGCCTCACTGCAGGGGCAGAAACCTCTGGAGTGCAGCGTTTTGAAGTCGATGCAATTGAAACTTTTATATAAATGACAGACAGCCCACACTGTGGGGAAGAGAGAATGATGGAGGGTTCTGTCGAACTCGTCAATCAGCACACGCTCCATTGCCTCTGGGACATGACTTCCATTTATTTTGGCATGCCAATGTTCAGGGAGAGATGGGGCACTGCCGACTCACCCCTCCCCACCGATCTTGCCGATCTTCAGCCGGAAGTCCACAGAGTTGTGGCTCGGAGGCTTCCACTTGAGGATGTCATCGCACCTCCCAGGCCGGTACTTCTGTGGAGAGACCGGGGTACACTCAGCACCAGAGTGGGCACTATGACGGGAACTCCCTCCCTCCCAAAACCGGGGGGCGCTGCGGACGCCCACCTCGCGATGAACGAACCACTGAGGGGCAGGGCTCACTGAGAACGCATCAAGATTCTGATTGCTGGCTTCCTGGAAGGTGCTAACAGAGGCACATTCTCACTCCGGATCACACATTCCACTGGCCATTTACAAAGGGCACACAATACTGACAAGGTACAGAATGCTGCAGGGTGTTTTCCAGAGAACAGAGTGCAGTAGCAGTAATATTTCCTACAGAGGAACAGGATTAAACTAATTTGAGACTGGCATCCCTCAGGACTGCTAATCAGTTGACATCTTGTTATCCAATTCTGCTTGTATTGAATTTCAAGCTGAAAACGGAAATGAAAGGACTCAAATTTGATTATTGCACGGAGTTATATGGAAAAGGTATTGAAATCAATCTGCTTAGCACTTTTGCACATTAGCTGAACCTGGAGTTATATTCTCCCGTAAACTTTAAATTGAAATAACTAAAGGTCTACAAGATGTTTTTCCATCAAGAAAACCCATTGATCCATCATCTAACCACTTAGCCTGGTCAGGGCTGTTGGTCAATGAAGATTTTCAAATGAAATTTCATAAGGTAGAACTCGTTCAAGGACATTTCATTCAAACTCCAGAACATGGTGGATGCCAAAACTTCATCTATCACAGAATGTTCTATTTAAACATGGAATGGAAAAATGGAAACATGGAAACAGTCAGGTCATTTAATTTGTAACCTAGCAACCAGAGGATCAATGTTCTCCTTTTAAGGAGGATCATTTTTAAAGGAAGGACTCCATCCTTCAATATCGAAGTGAAGTAGAGGGAGCTTTGTTCGTTATGCCGCCTGACCTGTAGTCGACTATACAAACTGGCAAACAGCTCTGTGAGAAGAAGTCATCCAATCTTAGTCAAATTCACAGAAGGCTGTACAAGTAAACTTACAGCGGTGTTTAGCATTTACACGAGTCCATTATATCAAAGAACAAAATGGACAGTCCAATGCACATCAAAGCACAGCCTGAAACACCAGTAGCCTATTCTGCCTAGGCCAGCAGTAACCAAAACTCAGCTCTGCTCAAACACATCAATATTTAACAGACAGAAAATAACATGGCACCTGAAAACATGGCATTGTGACCTAAGAGACGAAAGCACAACCCTAGGAGGCGGTCTGCTGTTGTACCCTTGGGGGGTGTCAAGGGGAGTGCGTTACAAATATGTCTTCATTCCATGTCCCCCGTTACACAAAGGCCAAAAAGTGACTTGTCAATAATCAGTCATGTAGAACATTTGGACATTGGCTTAAAAATAACCAAACTGCTGTTCAAACTCTAGCCATACTAACACATTCAATGCTATATTAATGACCACTTAATACTGCCATCCATTAACATACATGCAAAATATATGCTATGGAGTGGGACGCAGCACATTTTGGAGCGCTGTGGGGTGTCTGCGTTTTTAAACATGAATGGGTCACATATGCCACAAGGGGTGAAATATGAACCACAGCAGGAGTACCACTTCAGTCCTTGAATAATGTGCCATATGCGGTTGGAACTTTTTGCCCACCTTTCTGAAGTACTGCCGGGTACCACATACAGTTCTTTAGTGGGGAAAAGCCACAGTTACCCTGCGGCCCCTAGGAGAACTGCCAGACGGGAGCAGGCATCTGCTAATATAAACTGAGGCACCCAAGCAGAAGGCTGAGAAACTAAAGCTGGCAGGAGATGCAGAGAGAGGTCCTCGCTGATAGGAGCCATAACACAGAATAAAACCGTATAGTTGTACTTTTGTCATCCCTGAGGGGAAATCAGGTGGATTTCACATATCCCATCATGCTCTTAGGGAGCGAGGCAGACACGTGTATACAGGTGAGAGCAGGGGTTCGAAGTCAGAGCACAGAGTCACCCAGTATCCAGCACCACTGGGGATAGATGGGTTTAAATGCTTTACTCAAGGGCCAAAAGGCCAGGAAGAGGATTGGAACCAACAACCTTCTGGATTTGTTGACAGTAGTCTAGCCTGCTGAGTTACACCCCATCCCAGAAGCAACCCTGGGTTTAAATGCCTTACTCAAAGGCCCAAAGATGATAAGCACTCTGCCAGTCAGGGGATTGGAACCAATAACCTTCTATATATGGGAACAGGAGCCTAGCCTGCTGAGTTACATCCCATCCCAGAAGCATTAGGGCTGATCTCCATACTCATTAGCGGAGTGACATCAGCTCTGGTGAGTGGGATCAAATTTACCAGTGGTACAACAGATCAGCCCATGATGTGCGGTCTAACACCGACACCTGGGCACAAACTTCAAAACAGAGAGCGCTGCTTTGCTCGCCGGGTTCCATCAACTGAATGTAGCCTATTAGAGAACGTTGACAGCTTGCCGGCATTCAGCTCCCCCCCACCGCTCAAACACACCATTCTTGACTCGTCACATTTTTCCCAAGCAGATTACCACAGATGTTGTATAGTAATCCAGCAGTACACCATGATTCCATATAAAGCACATTTAAAAATGCAGTAGTAAAATTTACATCTCTATTCACAAATATTATTAAGCAAACACTAAACCAAAGGAGTGTGACACCACATCGGTTTGTCACTGGGTATGACAGAGACCTGTAATTCAGTTTTTGGTGAACAAGGAGCATGCCTAAAATATCTGCAGAACATGTCCTTTTGGCAGACTCGGCCTCCGCAATATGCTATGTCCTACCATCTGAATTTACAGGTTGAACCCACCACAAACCGTGACTGCAGCTTTTCTTGCTAAAACAGCACAGCATTACTTCCTTATTCGCTTCCGTTCTGTATTTACACAACACCGATATACTGTTGATACAACGTTCATATACGACGAGACTCCTCAGCTGCATAATTACTTGAGCTGGAAATGGTTTTATCCAGTGACTTAGAGCCTGCAGTTACGTAAATATCTTAACATCAACGTCTTTCCTTAAGCAATCCAGCAGCTCATTTTGACTACAGGGGCATGTCTGTAAAATCCCTTAATTTCTGTGCTTTAAACATTAAACTAATTATGCCGCTGTCACGTGCGAAAAAGAAGGCACAACTGGCTGTCAAATACTTTTATTACTAAACTGATTTAACAAGCTTATCTTCAGCATCTCTGAATTAATGCAACCCGCTCATTTATACAGTTTATCACTTTGCGATAAATTACAACGCACTGAGAGCAGAGGCTTATTTCTAACTGTTTGGATGCTCGTGCACACCCCGAATTAAACAACTTTAACAAAGTCATACTGCTCATTAACAGCTAAACTACTCATTAACAGCTTTATTAACAATTTAATTTTTTTCCCCCAATATTTACTTCTGCACTGGTGTCTTCTCAAATTGCCCCCCCCCCCCATTCCAGCAGTCATCCAAGACAGTCATAATGACAATCACCATGGATCTGAGGAAATATCAAGCACTTTCAGCGCTGCCACGTCAGGCTGCGCCAACGCTTCACAGCAGAGACTTGGAGGTCGAGAACTGCTAACCTACAGATGTATCTTTATGTGCGTTTGTGTAAGATCGTGCAGGCTTGGCCTCGAGACAGACAGGATGGTGCTGTGTGCAGATATCGCTGGGTCTTTGACATGGTTACTAAAAGTGAAATTCCATACTCTCTGTCCCACCAGGTAAGGGGAGGAAGGAGGCGAGTAAAACAGCAGCCAAACACTGCAGATTTAATATTATGGCCGGGCTGCCATCTGTCTAACCAAGGCAATATTTAATCATAAGCAAGCACAAAACGCTGTCTGCATGCAAAGTTGAAGAAAACGGGAAATGTCCATCAGCATTCACTCTGCTAGCCCTAAGCTGTTCCTGTTGGTATTCAGATTTGTGCGTCATTGCAGGGGGTGGATCTGAATGAAATCCTTTGGCGAGGCTCACCCTGACAGGAAAGCTCAGTTGTCCACCAAAAATTGTTCAGTACATAATGATATTTTTCCATTCCCTTATCCAGAGATGGAATTGGGGGGGGGGGGGGGGGGTGTTGCTGGTGGTTGGCTTCAACATTTGGATTCAGAGAACTGCCTCAGGGATTATTTCACCACGCCACAAAACATGGGAAAATGTCAGGTCTTCGATAAAACCCAGAGAAGAACGGATGGCGGCATCAGAATGACTGGAGGAGCACTCAGCCAAACAGCCAATAACCACAAACACGGCCTAATCCCAAAAATAAAGACCCATGTTGAAATAAATCTGACCATTTTACTCATCACCACAAGTGTGACAACTGCTTTCCATAACACGCTAAAGGAGATGCATTCAGTATGTCAACAGTAAAATTCTGGCACTGAAACTAAGCAAAATCAATTTTCCTCCATTTCCTACCGGAAATGTATGTAGCTGTTTGCTGAAAGTCTACCACATGCTCTCTTCTGCATGAACTACAGTAGATCTTCATGATAACACTTTCGTCATCCCCCCGTTACCTCCTCTTGCATCTAAAAATTCTGCGAGGAATATGGCGCAACGCAAGGAGTCGTGCGTGAGCTCGCACTGTACAGAGAGCACCATCTGGGATGTTTGCTGATTTGCAACCCAACCATCTGCACCAGGCACCATACTGTTCTGTGATTAATCTTCATCATTTCTATTGTTTTTCTTATTTTGTCTAGGACGACACTGGGCATCTATGAAAAACAGCACATGCTTTGTGACTGCACTTCATGTTAAAAGCGCTAGATAAATAAAATTGAATTAAAACCGAATGACCTGTAGGGACACACACACACACACACACACACACACGGACACACACGGACACACATACACAAAACATTCTGGGCGTGCCCAAACACTCTGAACAGTGCAATTCGTATCACGATACGATAGCAAACTTCCTTGCGGTACGATAATTGATGTGCAACCGATTCTTCCGTGCACACTAGTTGCAAGACCTTGTCGGGCTTCCTGTGCTACATGCACCGTTCGTCAGTGCAGCTGACCTTTGACCCTGGCATCAGTAGGCCAGGTCTGACTGGCTTCTGGTCAGCGCCTGTGCGGCTCAGACCTGCCAACCCCAACCTCTCTCCACGCTCTCCACGTTCTATCGCTGTGGGACATCCTTTGCTCACAAATGAGCCCCGGACCCGCAATTCTTTGACCGAGAGAAAGAAAAATAAATAAAATGGCCAAGATGAAAACCTCTGCAGGAAAGGACGTGCGCGATGTTCTTCATGGTTTGGTCGCAGACCAGAGCAGTTAATGCTGAAGAGTGGTGGCAGCAACCTGGAATGTTACAGTGCAAGGCTTGAGAAGACAGCGTTTCTCAAAGCCCACCTCCATCACTCCGCTCTGCTGCATGAGAACAAACTCGTATCTGCATCTCTGCCTCCCCAAACTTGATTTTCACTCAACAGTCCAGATTTCCCCTCCCAGAGCAGACTGGGAGGAATGTTTAATTTGCCTGGCTGCCGAGCGAGGGCTCCTGCAAACTGAATACCGCGAGACTGCGGCATTCCATTTGCATGCCTCACGAACAACCCTGCAGATTCTGCCTATGTGTCATCAAGCTGAGCTGGAGACGGACCGGGAAGTGGCCAGTCCAGAAGGGCAGGCCCTGTGTTCCTTTCCTGTGGGGCCCGGTCCTGGTTACCATAACCCAGGATGAGGCTTTTGAAACAGAGTCTGCAGCCAACGTTAGCTAGGCTCTCGGCGCTCATGTCTCGACAAAAAGAATGTAAGGGAGGCTCCTCTAACAAAGATAACCATGAGAGGGTGGGGGGAGCCACAATAAGCCCAAAATACACTCATTACATTGCAGCCACAGTGACCGTGAGGAATGACAAATCGAGGAAACACAATGCCTACAGCTTGCCTAATGGTGTCCATGTCCCGACCTAAATGAACAGACCTGCCTTATTATCTGTCTGTGGTTCCAAGTGGATTTAGTGGTTTAATGTTTCACTTCAAATTCAGAATATGTAATGATCCCACCCCACCCCCCAGCTGCAGATCCACACAGCGAATCAGGCGACAGCTATCGTTACTCACCTCCATCTATACAGAGCCAGGTGGGCGGCATTGGGTCAATTAAATATGCTGTGGTTAAAACCCTGTGTGCACACACCTACTTCATCCATCCCAAGAGAAGGTTCACCGCTTCACTCCACAGAGAGAGACACAGAAACATTCCAAAACACAAGAGAGTCCACACACGCAATGGATTATCACTGACATGTCAACTGCCCACCCTGTGTGATAACGGAGCAGACGTGGGCCTCAGGTTTCTACTGGCCAGGCCGTCCTGCGGCTTTGGGCTGGCTGGAAGGCAGTGGTCTGCGGGACCTGTTGTACGAAGGGCTGAGGGCCACAGTCAAGCTGCACCATCAAGCTGAACATCAAAAGCAGCCGATGGTGAGAAAACCACCCAACCACCCTGCGTCTGTAATTTAGTCGCTTAATGCGTATTATTACTCAAACATAATGGAAAGTTACAAAAGTTCTTCAATTTATGTTGCATACCTTTCACCTGACACCAAACAATCAAGGTTGGCCAACCAGTGGGTGAAGAGGAGCCACAAACGTGAAGTGCTGAGATACGAGAGTCTGGGGTGGCGGAGGGAGGAGGGAACATTGAAAAGTGGGCGGGTTCTCAGGTGAGACGGATGATCAATCAAGTGAGGGGGCTTCATGTTATAACAGATGCCCAACTGATTTAAGATTGGATACAACCTCAGGAATAGGTTTACTATTGGCCATCTAAATGGTGACTGTTCGGATTGTTGCACGTAGATTGGGTCGAGCCAACAACGAGCTAGTCGGTGAGAGACAGTGCTGGTACATGCATGTGTGTTTAAAGAAGGAATGAATAAAGCATTTAAATTAGGGCTGTCAAAGTTAACGTTTATTAATCTTATCAAATTTAACAGCATTACCATGGTATTAATGCGTTGACTTCATATTGAATATTGGGCTGTTAAATAAAAATATGATATTGGGTGCAGTTTAACATAAAAGATGGCGGGTGGCAGCATATTCTTTCATTTTTTCCCCCCACTCCTGAATGTTTTTGTTGTGATGGTATAGAAGAGCTGCATGTGGCTTGCAAGCCTTTTGTTGGACCGCCCTGGTCTACATCTCCACCCACCCAGACAACCAGCTGCTGCTATTGGCAGCGAACGCTGAGCACATCTGCAAGGTGGCCTGTCTATTTCTAGTCCATTTGCTCCATCAGCCTCCTTAGAAAGACGACACTCTTGTGGGTGCCGTGTCTGATACCACTCCTTTGGGTCCTGCACTCAGTCACCCACAAGGCACAGAAACTGCAGACCATAGTAATCTTTGCTTAAAAAACAAAGATTTAGATCAGCTCTGCCCATCTACCACAGATTAAACAAATCACCTATTAGCATACAACACGCACCCTTAATCCAGACAACACTAAAACTAATCACACAGCCGGACAGACCAAACATTTAAAATGCAATCTTTCACACACGATTAGCTAGAGGTATATAAAGAAAGAGAGGGAAAAAAAAAAAACCACTACACAAAAATACAGCAAACTGCAACAGACTTCAGTGGTTCAAGCAGGGCTAATGTATTCACTCCAGCACGTCCTGGAGGGTTAAGGTTGAGTCAAGTCTCATTTCGGGCTCTGGGAGGAGATGATAAACTTTTTCATTTATTATTCATGAGTGGTGAAGAAACCAAAATTGGCGAGATTTAGTCAAAATGAACCAGAGGAATTCTTGATAGGTGCATTAACTGCAAGTCTAGGTGCTTATAAAAACTTCCTCCAAGTTTGGTTGTTTGTACTGCCTCAAATATGTAAGGCCGAACCAAACTCAACGTTAACGTGAGATGGACGTATAAACTAAATGTATAACATCATATACCTGGCTCTTGTTTTCCACCCAAATGCCACAGCATTTTCCCCCTAAATATGACTGCCCCCGAAGTTCAGCCTGCTGTAACAATCTACTCTCACTAAGCCAGAGTTTAGCCAGAGTGGGGTGAACCATGGCTGACTAAATCCAAAAGATGTAGCCTTACATACAGTCAGCTACTCTTGTATATTCATAAGTCGGCATCCTAGGAACAACTTATTCAATGCGGGGGGAGCAACACCAAACTTTGAGATCTGCACAGCGTTTGTCTTTGTCATGCATTTTGTGACACGTAAATATAAAATATTTATATATACAAAAAAAAAAAACAAAAACTTTGAATTCACCAGAACTCCCCAAAGTATTGCTTGGCTGAGCTCTTGGGCAATCGCTATTATCAGTGCCTTACATATTCCCTGTAACGCGTGTCATATAAAAAATCATTACAACTGCATGCTCTGCCTCCTCATCTGAGCTACAGCTAGAGTCCGAGTTAGATAACAACGAACACCTTTTCCACCTGTCACTGAGAAAATACCTTGAAGGAAAAAAAGAAAAAAATCAGATCAGTAACAGAAAGTGCAGAGAAACGTGAGGTATCTGCCTTTAGCAACATATCCCAGTCACCCCCAACTAGCATACGTTCGGCTCAACACTATAACTGGAAAGTCGACATAAATGAATGCACTCTGCTTCTGTTGTGATTTCTGTTATCATGCTAAATGTTTTTTCACACTTAAAAACTTGGAAGAAAAATTAAAAAAAAAAAAAAAAAAAAAAGCAAAAGGAGCAGCCCCTACACCACACAGCACCGCAATCCGTTAAAGGCAAGGCTGTCATGCCGACAGGAAGCGACTCCCGACTGAACAGGGTTGGCACGTGACAACGATTATGTCCATCAATCAGAGGGACAGTAAGAGAGAGTGGGAGTGAAAGAGGCCAATCAGATGACTCAGAACAAAAGTGGAAGTGCAAATGGTGAGCTTATTGAGGTAACATACAGACCAATAAGAAACCCTGAAGGAGGCATACTTTTAAGGAAGGTTTTTAAATTTATAAAGTGGAGGCCACTGAGTGAAACAGCCACGCCAAGCCACATTAGCATTACTTTATCTGCAGACCTCTGTTAACAGATAATGGACAGCGCATTCGGCGTTGTCCATAATTATTCCTGAAATCCAGGCTCCTGGGGTGACACAACCTAATGCTTGTTTACCATTGAAGCCAGTGGCCTAAGACACTCTGTCCCCCCAAGGTGACAAACTGGAAAGGGACCTTATTTTTCTCCTATAAAGAATATGTTTCAGCATTTCCTCCAAAGTTTATGGTGTGGGAGGGAGAACACCCAAGCCTTGGCTGTACCCCCGATGCTTTGTGGGACATGCAGCCTTTACCTTTGATAAGCCTTTGACCAGCCTGTCACATGGTGGTCTAAACTTGCTGGAGGGTAAAGGTTCAGTTAGGGTCACGCAGCTTTAAGAGCCTCACAGCATGTTCTACAACTCCCTGTCCTTACCATGAAAAACAGCTTGCTAAATACAGCCCGTCCTTTCCCATAAGCATACCTCTGATAAACTCATAGGAGAAGCAAAAGAACCTCAATAACAGTCATTATTATTAAAAACCCTGAACCCCTGAATAAATTTTACCCTACAGCACAACAAGGTTGAATCACGCTAAGCAGGGGCATGACCACAGGGCAGAGAGTAGGCGGCAGGAGCAGCTTTGGGGACACACCTATAAGGCAAACAGCAGGGGTGGGGGTAAATACACATGCAAGGGTGTTTTTGGGAGGAGTCAGGTGATGAGCCCGGTGATGAGCCCATTGTGTTAGGCCACTTGTTCCCCTTTGCCCATCATTATGTAATGTTTCCTTTCTTCCCCTACAGGATTTGCTAACCCATCTCACTTCCGATCCACAAACAATGTTCCTTCCTCTTGTTCCAGTGCCCAGTGTTCACTGTCCTGCAGAGATTCTAACATGATCCTCAATATTCATTTGGCTCTACTGTCCTGAGAATTACTATCCCAGTCAGTTAAAGGATGCACCTTTTTAAGATAAGTACTTCTGACAATTTATTCTCATCACCCTCCCCCAGTTAAAGCTTGCCAACACACTCACCCTAGTCTGTACTGGAAATTAATAATCCTCAAACAAAGCAAGCTTTACAGAAAGGCATTTTCAGGCATTACATGGATAAATATTTTTAACATCACATTTAAGGTCACAATAAAACTCACTTAGGCTCCTAGAGTTGTCCAAAACAAACTGTACGGTTGGTACTAAGAGGTGTAGAGCAAAGCTCAAGTTTCGCATTTCAAAGTAGCCGGAACGCCATGTGCCTCTGAGCAAGGTCCCGGCTTATTCAAGAAGATATTCAGATCACAGACTGCAGAAAAGAGGATGAAGAGAGCAAAGCAGGGAAAATGATTATCACTGGAGCACTGCCTTCACGCAACAGCAGCACCGAATGGTAATGGGGAGGGAATGCTTCTAGTCATATGGAATGCAAAGACAGCTGGGATATTTATTTGGAGGAGAACACACAAATCAACAGGAGGGATGGATGTTGTCCAAGACGGTATGGAACAGAAGTTTTGCATCTGATGTTAAAAGGATCAAAGGCATACGCATATGTATCATTATTTTTTGGAATGCTGAAGCCATATAATCCATGTAAACGTGTCAATCAAAGCATCAAGAGGCGGGGAAACAAAATCTGTGGAAGCTAGATATTGCCTAAATGTTACCTCATACACTTTGCTTAAAAAAATAAAATGACTGTTAGAGTAACCATGATTTAAGCAATCATGAAATTGCAGGTGGTGCTCCCCAAGTCTCTGTCCTTGGCCTAACAACTTCTACTGCTATAGAGACGAGACGGTTTTTCACACTGATCATATCATCAAATGATCTGGACGCCTGTATTTGTTGATAAACTAACATTGTAACCTGGATGTGCAAAAGAAGTTCAGTTTCGCTTCAATTTTATTGGCTCAAGTGAAAAGGGGGTTAGTTACTTACAATTTCGTCACCAAGGCATACAGAAGAATCAGGTCAGAAATATGGACATAATTCTAAAGATATTAAACTTGCAGCGTAACCAAAATAAATCTTTAAAAAAAAAAAAAAAAAACACAGCATGCCTCAAGTCATCTTACTACAAGCTGACATACGGTTTTGTTCTATGCAACTTCCACAACTGTGAGGCACTATTTAAAGAGTTGTTAAAAGTTGTTGACAGACTGTAAATTGAATCAAATGGTGAAACTAGAACCTTACCACCACCAAAGCCTTAACATATCACGCCTGTAGCTCCCATGCTAGAATCTTACTACCACCACCAAAGCCTCAACATATCCACACCTGTAGCTCCCAGACTACATTAACCCTCTATAAAACTTTCTGATTTGATTTGAAGTGCTCTTACATTTCTACAGAGGTGATAATGGCTTAGCACTGTCATACATTCATCTGCCTATTTATATCCCAAAGACACCATTTAGATCTTCCAATGCTACCCTGTCTAATGGTGCCAGAGCTAAACTACAGAAGATAAAACCACAGAGGAGCTTTTTTCATTTTCATGCCCCAAATGCTCAGAAACAACTTGCACACGACATCTGCCTGACGACATTTGTGCCAAGTTCTCAAGAAGCACCTCAAGACATTTTTAATCCCACTTTTCATTACCATCTACTTATTTTACACTGGTCTTAAGCATTTAATACATTGCATTTTTCTTATTAAGAAACCTTCAGTTGACAACTTCAATTCTCGTGCCTATTTCCTATTATGCTCTGCCTTTAAATTTGTTAAGCTAAAGTGCCACAGTTATCAACCATAAGTACTTATAATGAACTCAACTATACACTATCAGATGCATTTGTGCACGAGGCCTTGAATACACCAGGATGGATGTATGTACCACAATAATTAACTTTTTTTGGAAGGGCTTACTGCAGACCAAAAATAATGGTGTGCTTTCATTCCCAGATTTTCTCCATAACACCTAAAACATCTGGAATAAGCTCAGGAGCTAACACTGCACATGTTTTAGATACTTCAAGAGAAGGGGGGGGGGAGACACACACCACCATGATAGGGATTACCGGAGCATGAAGACTGCCAGTGTTCTGCCGGAGCCACCCTCTTGTAGCAGAGGCTCCTTTTAACCCTCGGCTCTGCACATTAAATATCAGATCACTACAGCCTGACAAATAATGGTCAGAGTGGTCTTCCAAAATTGTTAAAAATCTGAAGTGGATGAAGGGACTCTGAAAAAGAACAGCCGCATCTAACATCCTCTCAACGGGAAAGTATAGATAAGGAAGAATGTCTGGAAAGAACAAAGGTGGGTGTTTTACGGACTTACTCCCAGTGGCTGGAAAATGAGGCCGTCCACTTCATGGCTGACTTGAGCGGTGAAGCTGCCTTCCAGGAGCTGAAAAACCAAATGGCAAATTATAGTTAAAACAGAGACTAAAGAAAAATAGTGCTGCTTAAAAAAAAGACTGAATCCTTAAAAAAAAAAAAAAAAAAAAAAAGAGCAAAACAGTCCCTTGACAAAATTCATGACAGCAGTAACAAGTGAGTAACCTTCGTTAAATGCAATTTTCAACCCCAGGTTCTCAACACACTCACTTAAGAAAATATATTCTAGAGTGTTGATTTAAAAGTTAGGAAATGTTTATATCCCAACACTATATTAGAAATAGCCAGTTTACAAAACACTACTCGTAATGTTTAAATGAACTGTGAATACAACAAAATCTTAAACTATCACTGAACAGCACACACAATTTAGACACACACAGACTAGGGCTGATTCCACAGGCAGGAACATAAACTGTCACCACGGCAAAGGTGATAAAAACTGCCCAAATGTCACATCTCAGTCGCAAATGCCATCGGATCAGAGCGACGGAAGCCACTTCTGATAACTAGCGGCATGACTTGCAAATACCAACCCCCTGCACTGAACCCTGTGCTGTGGGAGGCGCACTAAGGCAGTCAGGACACATTACTGGGGGCTGTTTACAATGCTCTGCTTCACGCCACACGTGGGGGCCAGTTTAAAGTCTGAGGATTTTCAGACCCACTTTAGGAGATGCTGGATACAAACATCACATTACAGATTTACCTGACAGCTGACACCCCTGGACAGAAGCCAGCTACTCTGAAACACACAATGAAATACCACCTGCTGTCAAAAAAAAAAAAAAAAAAAAACCATTATAAACCACACTAAATTATCCTAAAGCACTCGTTTCATACCCTCCCATATTTTAAACATATCATCAACGACAGAAAGAGCAAATAAATCAAAAACGGTTTTCCGTGCTTCCGCACTGCAAGAGGTGGAAACGTGACGGAATTGAAGAGGACACCCTACTGTCGAAAACACTAATTACAGTGGCGCACAAAAGGAAACCCAGAAAGGCGGTTCTGCAGGAGGAATGGGCTGGCTGCACTGAAAGGAAAAATTACCTCACGCGTGAAGAGCCAAGGTATTGCCTGCAGAATGTCAATGAACGACCAATTTATGCAAAGGGCTCTATTATCGCCTTTCGAAGAAGCCAGGATAAAATGACTGCAAAGGGCAAACGTGGCTCCTTAATTTCCTATGACGACTTTGGCGAGTGCATAATGAGCAGACAGCACGCCTTCCCGGGTTAATGTTGGGAGTCAGATGCCAGACACGTGGGGGCTTCTCATGCGACTCAAACAGAAAACAGCATGTGTAACTTGGCGGGGTACGACGTTACGGAGCTGGGAAGCCCCGGGTGATAGTGGTACGATCGAGGTGACGCCGTCAAGCGGCTGCGGACTTGAAAGGATTCCTCAGAGTCTCCTCCAGCGTCTCTCCCGCAGCAGCCGTGCCGGAGAATTTGCAGGGGATGCTTAATACTCTCCAAAGCAGGAGGTCTTCCAAGCTGGGAGAGACGGTACTGAATGTTTGCATGCAGAAACAAAGTGACATCCCTTAATGAGGTCGCACAGGAAAGGCTGTCAACCATTGGTGAGGGTGGACCATCAAAAATGATTATGGTCATTAATGGGACATTTTCTTGTGCATTAAAGAGACACTCCACTTGATTCCCCTGAAGCACGAGTTCTGAACGCAGAAACTCCTAAAAAAATATTAATGCATAATAAACGTGTGTATTATCATTTTAAAAGTAGGGTTTGCCAGGTTTATCTGTTCATCCACCGTTTTACTGTTTATCCTGGTCAGCATCACAGGGCAGCCTGCAGACTAGTCCAAGCAACACAGGACGCAAAGCTGGGTTATTTCTTGGATGGAGTGCCAACATACCTCACTCTCTCACATACACGACATGGGGAGAACATGTAAACTCCAAAACACAAACACATGGATTTGAACCCCCAACCCTAGAAGTGTGAGGCAACAGTGCTACCCACTGAGTCCCTGTGCCACCCTTTGTCAAGTTTATGTTGCAGGAAAATCATGAAGAGCAAAAAAGCTCAAACTCGGACAGTAGTCTCCATGAAGATGGTTAACATATCACCATACAGGAACACGAAGAACCAAACACACATTCTGGTCCTGCGTTGTTTAAAGCAACAAAACCACAGGGCAACAAGCAATTCAAAATGCCATGTAACAGCAGTTTACTCAGAAGGCATGACACCTATTCCTCCAGTTCTAGCTGAATTTCCAACAAAATTGATTCTGTCCATGGATCCCTGAACATTTGTAGGTTTTGATTCTATTGGTGTGCTTTGAGAAAATGTAACAAGCCTATAAATAACACTGAGAAAGCAAAAAAAAAAAAAAAAAAACATCATTCAACACTACCACGACAAGCCAGTGTTTGTCAAAATGAACGCCTGCACCAACAGACTTCAAATCAAACCCAGGTCGTTGTACATTGGAACTGTAATATTTAGCTGGCTGGACAAATATCTGAAAACAGGGTGAGAAGGTACGTGGCCTGGGCAGCCAGCAGTTCCTGGGACATGTGGGTGGCCTAAATGATGCTCCCCTGGTGCCGAGGATGGCAGTGGGAGAAATCGGTCTAAAAAAGCGGCAGCTGTCTAGTAAGAGGAAGGGAAGAAAAAAGACAATACAGACAGAAGGTGTCTGGGGTTTCCGCATGATAACAGGGTCGGTCTCTGAAAAGCCAATACGTGCACACACGCGCTATGAAAGATTAAAAAAAACCATAATAAACTGAAAAGCTCACAAACACACAGCACTGATAAATAGAACAAAAGCCATGACACAAATGAAATGGGACAAAAATTGCCTACACTTTCACTGGACAGACTAATGCGGCATTCCTTCCTTTTTTGATACATACAAACTAAAAAAAAAAAAAAAAAGACAAGCTGTTACCACCTCATGAAAAAAAGGCCAAAAACCTTAGGTTTCAAAATTCTCTTCAAACGATTTTGCAAGGCAGGGCAGGGTCCCCCAGAGGGGCCCATGGACCCATGACACTGACAGGATTCCATCTATTTTCTTGCCTAATGGCTTGGCAGGCTGCTCTCCCAAATTTCTAGAGGCAGAACGTATTTGGGAAAAGAAGAAAAAAAAAAAAAACCGTCTCTCTTAATGGCAATGGGGAACAGGGAATTTCAAAGGTTACACAAGCCATGCAACAAGTACTTGTATTCTCGACCGAAAAATTCTTATGGTTACACGGACTAAAGCAGCAGCACTGGCCTGATAGAGTGTTTCATCAAACACTAAAGGATGTGAGGTCTTTGAGAAGTCATTCTCTGTGCCGGTCTTTTCGAATTCAGAGGGAAACCCTAGTCTGGTGCGAGTGATGTCAAGCACTTTCTTGGCATATGGGGAATCAAAGTCAGCCGCATGTCACCTTTGAGGCACCGCGACATGTCCTCCCTGACACCCCATCACTCTGCTCTATGACTGACCTCCCCTACTGTGCCGCTGCAGTGTCACGGCCTCTCCCAATTCTTCATCTATGACAGCCGCCCTCGGTAAGGATAGGGGTCTGCTCTTGTCATCCCCCAAGAGTCCAGCAGACCTCCTCTCATCTGCAGTACTTGCTTGGGGGGTCTGGACTCAGACTACCCATTTACCGGACACCTTTACATTAGCATACCTAAATATTTTAACCAAAGTACTGGAGGTTCAGCATGTTTCTCACAGGCTGAAATGCACAGACACTACTAAGGTCTAGAATGGCAATGCTTTGATCCTTCATCTGCAATAATCATTCTACATGCCGTCAAATAAGAGAGCTGACAAATAGTATGAGTCATTTATTATGAACATAAAGCACTTCCTTCAAGGCAGTTTAATGATGCTCATATGCAGCAGTCCCTTGCTTATGCGACCTGACCAACAGGCCTACTGCTTTTGTAAAAAGAGGGTGAACTAACTGCCATGTATGGATGATTTTTTTTCCCCATTCAGCTCCATCCTTCCGTCCCTCACTCCACCAACCCAGTGGTTCCCACTTTACCCTTTGCAAATGGGTTTTAATTTTTGAATCTTTAGCCTGATGCCCTCCTGGGTCACCACAGAGGCAACAAAAGCAGCTGTGGGCCCCCATGGTGTCTGTTGGACATGCTTTCTGTTCGCATGCCATGCCATCAGCAGCCATGACCACCAGCAGCCATGACCACCACCTGGTTTCAGGGGGGCTCTGCGGTCTGAGGAGGAGCAACTTCACCCAGGACAAGGCATCCATCCCTGGATGCCTCTTCAGCTGATGGGAAGCAGGTCGATTGCACTGGGACGAGAAACAGCATGACTTCTGGCCTGTTTGTTGTTTTGAGAAAAGTAGCAATCAAAATACACATCAATACTTAATCAATATGGAGAGAATGGCCTTGTCCGGTCAACACTATCTTAGTCGTATATATATTAGATCAATATGCACCTCCTTAAATGATTCAAAACAGAGACCCAAAACCTGGCCTTCTCCTTGAAAAGCTGCCAACCATTAAGGCATTGCACGTCCATTAGCAGTTATTTTATAACCAAAACATGAAACACGTGAGCTTGATTGTTCCAGAATTACAGCAATTTGAGCTCTGGAGACGTGACAAACAAAGCCAAGCTGAAGGGGCTTAATGGAGCTCAGGCCCTGCCTGAAGAGGTCTGTTGTGGTGTTATTACATGCAGGGATAATTTGTGCTTTATTGAGAGTATATGGAAAGAGATCGTGATCCACAGCCAAGTCAGGGAGATGCTACATGTAAACACAGCCCTACATGGAGGTGTGATCTGGGGGGCTTTCAGCAGCACATGGGAGTTCGACAGAGCTTCTATGACCGGATGTGCCAGTGTATATCACGCTCCCATTCCTGTCTTGGACGCCATATGTCAGGGGAACCACCACAACACCAATGGAGGGGTGGGGGGGGGGGGGTGCAAGTAAAGTAAAAATCCCTTTGTGAGCTCTGGATGGCCCTGGTTATTATGAACCACCACATGCTTAAATTTATTGGTATATTATTCATTACCTTTGCTAATTCGTTTAATGGTAACGCTAATGGTAAAATCTGGTGAACTCCAATACGCGACTGAATTCCCCACCTCCGTTCTCACTCCCTCTCTGTCCCCTTTGCCATCATACACACCTGCTTTGGTCCTCCTGGATATCCTGGCCGTGACACGAGAAGGGCCTTACCTCTCCTAACAGCCGCCCCGCAGCAACTGCTGTCAACGGGACAGGCATTACCAAAGCTGCTTCCCAGTAACACTTCATCACTGAACAGACGCTTTCTTGACAGAACGTCACAAACATCACCGCTTCAAATAATTACCACATGGGGAGCACTAAAAAAAATAGCACTTTAAGAACTGACAACATAGAAAAGACGGCTGCAGATTACCCCTCTGATTAAATTAAATGGAGGTACTTTGCTCAAGGGTTTTGTAACCTAGGGAGGGAATGAAATGACCCACGGGCCTTTGAGATCACGTAGGCCTCAGTTGGCCATAACCCAGCAAGCCTCACATACTGTCACTTGAGACACTCCCCATGTGTTAACCAGGAGTCGTTACACACAGAGGGAGCTCATGGAGGACCAGAAGGGCACAGCCCAGCAGGGGGTGATCTAGGCACAGACCAGCCATACTTGAACATGGCTGTAGGCAGTCATCAACTGCATGAAAGGTGGGCAGCGCATACCTCCAGACCCAATGCAGATGCTCCGGATCTGTGGATCAGAGGGCAGGAAGAGTAAAAACAGAGCTTACATACCAAGACCCACCAATGCAGTAACACAGCAGGTACAAAATGGCAGGATTACTGTAGAACACTCTGCAGATGTACTTTGAGAAGGGCTGCCTCTCATTGACTTTAGTGTAAAATGATGGACGCTGTTGGTGTGCTGAGACTGCCACAACGTGACGGTTTGCACGGATGCTGATCATAACCAAACACAGGCCCATCTCCATGGTCAGAAATGTTTTCTGCAGTGACGCGCGTCACCACAGGAATCCTAAGAAAGGAAAAACTGCAGCACTGAAAATGTGATGAACTCATATTGCTCAATCAACAAAGACACTGGAATTTAGTTAGGTGTATTGAAATCTACCATGCGGTTACATCCGCTGCAGAGTGCCCCCCCCCGCTGCCCTTCTAGCTGTTTGACTTTTAATATTAACCAATGTCTGCCTTCTGAAATGAGATACACATTTAAATTAGAATACCTAGCCCATGTCTGCCTAATTTACAATGAGGCAGTGTTTGTCATGCTTGCTTTGATCTTGAACCAATTTTCCTCTCTTTTTGAGCACAGCAAACAGTCCGCCATCGAAGCTGCATTCGGCAAACTTTTGCACACAGCAGAAAAGGGGAGCCATTATCAATCTGGGATGTGAGACTGTTGAGTCTGGACCTCAGTTCCACCAAGCAGCACCAACACAGCTTTTAAACTTTGGCACCATAAAGAGGTTTCGACCTCAGACGCACACCCGAACCCACAAATAGCCCAGTCAATCATGAATCACTGGATTCGGGGTGAGGGGAAACAAAATGAATGAATTGAGAAGAGGGGGAAAAAATGCATCTAATCAACGTTCCTTTCCAACAAACAAATTTCCATAGTGCCAAGAGCTGTTGTCCTTTACTAACCAGGAATGTATTCTGTCTCTCAGGATAAAGATGGCATTGTCATCCTAATCCACGGAAACACAACCGCTGTGACTTGGCAGAGGTGAATGTCAAAGGAAACAGCACTTCCATACTGGCTTATTCCGGCTGGGTGTTAAGCACACATACACACACAAAAAAATTGTAAAGAAGGAAGATCCTTTGTTTTTGGCCAAAGATGTCGTTTGCAGCATGCTAAATTCTGTGGTCTGTACGCCACACCAAACTACCTGACGGTGCTTCCCTTTCATCCAGACTAGCACTAGATTACAGACATAGACTTATCTATTTAAAAAAAAAAAAAAAAAAAAAAAAAAAAAAAAACAGGCAACCATTGCAGTTTTGCCCCACAATACTCTCACGTGTAGCAAAAAGCTCCCAGGCCAAGGGTTTGCCTATTGGTTTTGAAAGCCATGCCATCATTTTCAGGTAACTGATGCAATTTTTGGCTGTGAAGAACATTTTTAATGAAGGTTCACACTCAAAGTTCAAGGCTGCAGGCCGGGGAGGGGGTAGTGGCCGTGTTTCAGAGAAGATCCCGCTGGGCTTCCTAGCCGGTTAGATATCGACACCAAATGCCACTCAACACCAGGGAGGAGGACACTACAGCGAGGCCTAAGTGGGGACTAGGGCTGAACCACGCTCTCTTCTTCCCACTACACAAGAGAGCTGGCTCCTTCAGGGGTCATCCTGACCCATTTGGCTTCAAAGAGGCTCCAAATGACCCAGGGGCTCTCCATCTACATCAGGTAATGAGTCCTGGCTGCTGGACAGTGGTGTGACTGAGCCGAGATCACTGGGATAAAACCACAATATGTTACTGAGTTCTGAGAAGCCTGCCACTGTTAGACCATGTTGTTTTTTCCCTGTTTCACAGGATGAAAAATAATGGGTCTGTTCTTGAGTTATGTGACTGTAATAATCCTAATGTTTGTTAATGCACATCACTCCTCTTTATTACTATAATGCTGGAGCTGTAAAGGCTCCAGTGAACTAACACCACTTTGAAAATATCTTCATTTACAGAGACGTGCTCCAATTCCTCTCTCTGAATCACTTCCAGGGACGACTCTCACATTTTACTGGGCCTATCGACGTTCAACAAACACGACTGCAGCCTCGGCAGTGTGTGACTGAACACAGAGCAACGGGACAGCACAATACAGATTCATGGACAAAGATTGTGTATCCTGCAATACAACCGGGTAGGTGGAATATAGACTCAATGCAGTGAAGCGCAGGAACAAGATACACAGCGGGAACAAGACCCGAGACTCACATTTACGATTCATGAAAAGCTAAAACTGCAAGACTGGATGAAGTAGCAACAAAGCTTACGTGAAGGCTACCAAATATGGGATGCAAGAGATTTCCTTAATGCAGAAGCTAAAGATGCCATCCTGGTGTCAATTACCCAGTGTTCCCTGGGCATACCACCCACCCAGAGGAACTGCTTTAAGCTCAGGTATAAATCGGTTCTGGCAAATTAAGTCTACTGTATAGGAAGACGATATTTATCACCAGCAGGAAAATAAAGCTGTTGATAAAAAGAAGTCTGTTAATGGCATTAAAAAAAAAAAAAAGTGTGTCTGCAGGAACACCATTCGCTAACACGAACAAAGGAGGACCTTGAGCGTGGCAAACAGTAGACAGCGGCTTAGCTGCCGCCCAGAGCTCCCAGACCATTGCGGCTCAAAGAATTTCCGCCAGACATGCTAGCCCACCGACCCAAATGAATACAAGACAATTTACATATTTTCCCTCCTCAACAGAGATGTCACTGTATGTCACACAGAGGGTTACAGTGCAACACAAGGAGGCAATGAGTAGAGGAAGACATTTCGGATGACTTCACTGGCGTGATATCTTTTGTTACTAACCCCTTAACAAGAGATGGTCTGTCACAAAGAGTATTACGGGGGCCCTGAAATATCTGTAAATTTAATACAGGGGGGCGGGGGGGTGCACGAAGAAGTCAGTGATGTGGTCACCAAGGGCAGCATTCTGTGAGGTCAGAACAGTAGTGGGTGGACCAAACAGAATCCAAGTGATCACCATCTTACCGAACCCTATTCTACCCTACTTGCCTTATTAAACCAGACTAAGGGGATTTCACACAAAAACCGTTGTGCAGTGCTTGGCCTAGTACCCCCCCCCCACCCCCACCCCCCCACTGCCATCGTTTGATGTGAAGTGTCATGAAAGCAGCCCTGAAAGAAGATAACCCAACTCGTGGCATTCATACTAAGCTCGGCCTGCAGACACGAAAGCAATGACAAACCCGTCTAGTAACTCTGTGTGAAAGACACGCATGATTAAAATAAATAAATAAAAGTGTGCTGATCTCAGGTTTAGTATTCAGCACTGGACGTCTCCGCTAGTTGCTAGTACATATTATACTATCCCTAAATCCTTCAGGCACTGCAGGACCCACACAGCTAGTGTCATTCTAATGAGAAGGCACTTGTTAATTTAAATAAAGTAGAAATTTAAGGAACAGACATTCTGGAGGTGTGCCATCTCTATGGTCGCAAGAGGTCCAAGTCAACTTGATTGTAGCTAATGATAATGAGACCAACAGCCACATTGCAGAACAGCTCATGACGTCTTTAGAAACCTATGGTGATTTAGACGCTAGGTATTCAGACTTCATAACCTTTTTTTTTTTTTAATATTACCAGAGGGCTACAACAAGGCCTTTGAAGCATGAGGTACAGGAAGATGTGAGGCGGGGGATGTGGACAATACCTTCCTCGAAGCGTGGATGTCAAAGAACGGTTTGTTCCTGACACTGAAGGGCTCCTTGGTTTTGTCAATCTGCCCCATCTTCATCTTCTCCAGCCTGGGAGAGATGATTTCTTTTTCTATGCAAAGGAGCCGAGTATTGAAATCGCACTGGCCCACCGGCTGATCCTGCAGAAAAAGAGGGCATGGAGGGCTACTGTAATAAAAACATATCTGTTGTGGGGTTGCTGCTCCACTCTCAACTGTCCATCCACTCTAGCAGACATAAAAGGGACAACAGAGTGCATGCATCATTTGCTGCTCTCCTGACACGCTTCACCCAGCCTAAAAACTTCACGTTCCACACTACCTGTTTATATTCCGCCCCTAAGTAAACTGTCATGACAACACTGCAAAGACAGAAAGGTCGTGACAAGCATGCAATCACCAGGTATTAAAAGAGTACCAAAAAAAAGCCGAAAGCTTCGCAGGTAAACAAAATCTATACACCCATCTCCCCCCCCCCCAGACAACTTGGCAGGGTCTCCACGGCAACCGGCAGCTCTTAATGGTCCATTCTGCTGTTTGTCTCACAGAATTCCCGCAGGCCCTCCCTGAACCCGAGTGGGCAGCACTGCAATGAGTGCGGCTCATTTAGCTGCGGGGCCACGTGCTAACCTCCTCAGATCACACGGTCCACCCCAAGCTGAAACCCCGGTGGGCTCAATGCTGGATGCCTCCTGCTGAGGAGACCTGCAGGACCTTCAAGGGGATCAGGGAGAGACCAGTGCCCCCCACCCCATGACAGCAGTGACTATTATTCAGTAATCTAATGAGTGCAGTCCTCTCCAGACTATGGGTCTATAAGATATATTTACAACGCTTCCCACCCGAGAGTATGCCCTACTGAAGTCTTCAGTCATCTTAACCAAAAAGCTTGAACGTCATACAAATATCTTCAATAAACTGTTTAACTAGTTTAGGGTCACTATCACCTACATCATATTCAGGGACACCCAAGAAAGTAGTCAGGGTGGAGGTCCATTCCAGAGCGTGGGTTTAAGAAATCCTATAGTTAAACCTGAAGTTTGATTGGAGAAATTTGGGGAGATTCCAGGAATCGACCAATCCTGAAGTTGGGCTTTCAGTTTTCTCCAATGAAAATTCAGGTTTAACTTTTGGGTTGAACCCACTTTCTAGACCGGGCCCCTGAGCCGTAATTAAAAGCGTGTGAAGAAAAACCAAGACAAACACTTGGACTTTCGACACACAAGACAAGCCTTCAAACCAGCAACCACAAAACAGCGAGGCAAAGCTGCGGCCCGGTGGAGGCCGTTCCTTCTCCAAACGGAGAAGAATTAAATGCAAATGGCTCCAAGCCGTCAGATGGGAAAAAGCAGCCTGGAAGCCTTCGTGTTCTGCGTAGGCCTTCGGAACCCGTAAATAACTCTGGGTCGACGTCACTGCGAGCACCCGATGAGAAGATCGTGGAGACGTGGTCTGAGTACGGCTCTGACGGGTGTGAAAGAATTGGGGGGGGGGGGGGGGGGGGGGTGGCAGGCAGGTATGCAAATAGCAAAACCCCAGACACCTGGTGGCCTGTGTCAAGCTTACCATAAAACAGCC
>JAACJT020022666.1:0-32869 GCA_009936485.2 Gymnarchus niloticus | reverse complement strand
ATGATCTTGGAGCTCTTGGCCTCTTGGTAGTAGGAGAAGCAGCCAGTGATGATGACAACAGCAGACAGCACAACGCCAAGGTACAACTATGAAATATGGATGATCAGTCAAATATAATCACTATCAAATATAGTATATAAATATCCACAGAAAGACAAAAATTGCATTTGATTTCTTACATTATCATTGGCAGGGTCCTCCTCCATGGCAGCCTGGATGCCATATGCCAAGAAGCAAAGGACAGCGCCTGTCCACAGCAGCATGGAGAAGCCACCAAACATCTGCTTGCAAAATTTGACCCACTCTGGGGTGGTGGGGGGTGGAGTTAAGGCATTAGGGCCATCCCGTGCAAAGATCTCTGCTGCACGAGCAACTGTCAGACCCTGAGAGATTCAAAGAAGTCATCCAGTTATTATGCACCCTTAAAACGAAACATCATGGCAGAGTTGCCTCAACTCTATCTGAGGCAGAGTAGGGCACAAGGCTGGGGCACACTCTGGATAGGATGCCAAGCCATCACAGGGCACATGCACACACTACGAGCAATTTGGAAACACCAGTCTAAATTGCACATTGGAGGAAACCCATGGATTATGGGAAGAACATGTAAACTCCACAGACACAGCAGAGCTGGGATTAGAATCCCCAACCCTGGAGGTTGAGGTGAGAGCACTACTCACTGGAATACAAAAACAAAATGCAGTGCATAGAATATTTACTATACTTTAAAATAAATTTTAGTTCATTCAATCTATGCATTTCAAAGTTTTGAGGCTTTCACCAAAAAAAAAAAAGTCAGTGAGCCTAAGTAAGAGGACCTAGGTGATAGCTGTTGCTAGGCAACAAGCTGCAAAAGCAAAAGGCAGTGCTGCTCACTCTCCACTGTCAGCTACACCCCGCCCCCACCCCCACTGCTTCACTGGAGCACATAAAAGCTCAGCTAGTGTCTGTGGTAAATTATTCAGGAGGTATGAAATAGTGCAAGAGTGTACTGTAACCAAGGATTAGAGGCTACACTACACAATCCCGCTTACTCTGGTCCACAATAAAAGCTGCATTCATGCAGAGAAGCGGGGGACCAGCCATTGTGCACAGTCGAGGCAGGAAATACCTCAAGCCTGGCAAGAGCACCAAGCTCAGATGACCAGATGGCATCTCAAATCACAGTGAATATCCATACATGGGCTCAGTTTAGAAATCAAGAAGGCCACTCCTGAATACATGGTACAAGATGTCTTCGTTTCAGGGCTACTTGGAGAAACTCACCCTGTTCAGGTCTGTGCTGTATTTGCGTTGAAGCTCATCCAGTGTAAGCTTATGATCATCCTACGCAACAAAACAGCAAACATAAATAGAAAAACACTTGAGAGCTTCACCAATGAAAGTGCTTCGCTTGGAGCTGGAAGCTGACTACTCACCAGGTCAACTTCCTTTTTTAGCTCATCCATATCCTTATCTTTCTTTTTCGCCTTGGACTTCTTCTTCCCAGCCTGCTCCGAGGTTGCAGCCAATTCATACTGGTCCCGTCCTTCCTGTGAGAGACAGGGTAGATGCAAATGGATACCAGCTATCTCCAAGCCTAGAGCATATGAGCTAGAAAGAAGCTAGCAGCTCAAGGTGGTTTCTTCATTGTGCTAACATGCTGCACATGCTAGAATTTCAATCAATGTTGGGAAACACAAAGCACTTACAGCAGCTATATTGCTGAAAGTACAATGTAACAACCATTACCCATCCACAACATTCAACACATTTCCCAACAAGGGGAATGAGCCCCAAATTAAAACTAGGCATTGTCAAACAAACGGGGTTGTGAATATTCTCATTTTATGTGCATTTCTTTTGACTAAGATTTAAAAACAACAATGAGAGGGGGAAACACCCCCACCAAAGAGCACCCATCTATTATGCTGGGGGTAAGTGCACACATAGACCTGACTGATGTTGTGCTGATAGCATCAGTCTTAAGGAGCAGCTCAAGCAAGCAAGGCCCAACCAAACTCTGCTCTGAACTTTAAGTTCCACTTTAAAACTTTTTAATCCCTACAACTACTATCAGTTCAAGGTCTTGGCAAAAAAAAAAAAAAAAAAAAAAAAAAAACATTTTTGTTCCTTCATGCCTTTACAACATGGTGTTAAGAACATCAGAAGTGAACCTGACCCGAGGACTTTTACATACAGTCAGGAAGTCTCCAGTCTAAAACGTTACCAACATTTAAAATTAAACCAATGCCACTGATCAGCTAAAACTACCTGCTGACTAAAGTTCTAATCCTGCATTCAGAGACACAAGTCAACACTCAAGAAAACAACCAAGACAGTGGGCTTTACATGGTTTGTTTTTAACATGGAGTCATTAAATGACACCATATGACTCTAGACCAAGTTTCTGTCTCCATCATTCTGCTCTTGTTGCGGAGGGACAAAGCCCTCCATGGCACAAATAAGTCTCAAGTCAGATGACGGATGCACTGGGCACAACTACCAAAGGTAGCCTCTCCCGATGGCAGTCATTTTATTCATTGTTTCACTTGCTCTGCGGTAATCATTACGGCTTCTGTTAAAGACAGATGCTGGCTGAGAGGAGCTTCAGCTTCCAGCAGACTGCCAGTTTGAGTGAATGGCTTTGAGTGGCATATCACAGGCTAATCGCTAAACAAGGCCTACAAACCTCACCACAAAACAGGCAAACACTGAACAGAGGACATAAGAGCCAAGTTCTATTGATATCTCCTATTCGTCCACTCAGGAACCCTATATCCAATCAAATGCCTCAGAACGGTATCTGTCGTCTAGAATCCTCAAAGATTTAACACACATGTAGACCATAGAAAGTACAGGGCACAAAACTGGCAAAGATTCAATTTTATGGCTTTAACTGTTTCCCCCCATTCGCACAAAGCAGACCTTTGATCGAAAATGCTAATATTTTACTGTATTGTAAATTTTAGAATGATATTGGAAACAAAGGGTGACTGAAGTGTCCAAAAGAATCATACTTCATTCATCTCCAAGGGGAAACTGGGTAGTTTCCACATCTCCCTCCCCAAGAGGCATACAGGCACATCCAGATGAAAGCAGGCTTTAGGGTCAGAGAGCAGGGTCAGCCAGCATCCAGAACCCCTGAAGCAACTGGGGTTAAGGGCCTTGCGGCAATAAGGTCAGTCTGCTGGTCGTGGGATTTGAACCAGTGACCTTCCAGACATGCACAAACTCCTAACCCGCAGAACCACTTTCCAAGGCTGCAAAATGTTGACCTTATTTCAGGTGCTCAATATTTTAGGACCGCTAGAGTAAGTTAAACCATAAGAGAGCATCTTCACACCAGGCATTAAAAAATATTTTTTTGTTGATCACAGAACTTAATATCGGTTTGTAAAGATTTAACAAAGCCACATAATGTAATTCGGTATAGCTATGGGGCTTTACAGGATTTTAAAAAGCACAAAAAAAAATAGCAGGTTTGCTAACAGACTAGTTTATTCTAAAAAACCCTTTCCTTTTCGATGCATAAATATATATTTTTAACTGCTTGGTCAATCTAATCATTTCTTCCCTGCTTACCCAGGGACTTTGCCCTGTTGCCATGGGTGATAAAGCCACACCTCTGAGTGGACGAGTCACATGTTCCACCCCGCTACAGCAGTCTAAAGAACAGCTCATTAATAAGAAACGAACGAGGGCAATTTAGCCAAAAAATTCTCATCTCATTATTCCATTATCTTGGTAATAATAACCCAAAATCCCAAGCTTGCTATGAAGGCAAAGAAGTAGAAGCAGCTTTAGTCAAATTGTGAAACGGGTGACCACAGGCGACGCATTGCACAAAACACACCCACAAGATCATGTGTCATTTTTTTTCTTGGGTGGTGGGTATAAGGGGGTTGATTCTACCAGCCTGCTGATGTCTGCTGCTAAAGAGGAATGTGGCATGATGAAAAACACCCTGCTGGCAGTACAGGACTTTGTGCCACAGTGAGGGGGTCAAATGGGCCCTGCTAAAATACAGAAACCAGCTAGAAGAAAGTCTAGTCTCTGAAGCAGAGACGTCCAATTCTGGGTTTAGGTCATACAACGCCTTCATAGCGGGTACCCCATAACTGCACACATGTGCACCAGCATCTCAGCAGCGCTCCACAAAGCCATTTTCAGATTTTACTCATGATCAAGCCACTGTACTTTTATATAAAGACCGGAAAAGCAGTATGGCGTAACTGCTGCGGTCCCTCATTTCGATTCCACAGGGATTTTATCAATTTGCGGCTATTAAATAACGCATCGTTTATTGTTGGGATGTAATCAGTTGAAGCCAATATCAGACAGGAGTCTCCCTCCCCACAGACCTCGGACTGGACGGATATATTACAAGCCAAATTGCCGTCGGAATTTAGCTGCGTGGCGTGAAAAACGCTGATCTGCAGGCTTACGTTTAAATGCAAGATCGCAACAGGGCGGTAAAAGTCCCAGCTCGACATTTCCCCAAATATTATTTACATAAGCTACAGTTCTGACACGGCTCAACACGAAGCTCTAATATTTTCATTTCCTTGGGGCAAAACGTTTCTGCCGCGGGAAAAAAGAAAAAGAATCCTACAAATAACTCGACGATTACGTCGGAATACCAGCCAGAATTATTATTGATTCATATCAAGTGAAATGTGAGACGAACCAATAGATCTGAATTGAACTAGAGTCTCAGGAGAAACAATATTTTTAATATTCCATCGTAGTCTGAACAACTCAAGTGTTAGCGAAGAGCGATGGTTAAACAATCGAGCTGTCTGACAGAAGGTGACAGTCTAGTTGAGTGTGTATCGCCTTGAGACATTACAACGGCGCTTTACGGTGTTGGGTACAATCAAACAGGTTTATGATCTATGACCCAGCAAATGGCTCCCCGCCGTAACAATCAGAGACTGTTACATAACATTAAAAATGCACATCGTGGATCACATTTCAAAACGAACCAAAAAGAATCTAAGTAGTAACGATCCATCCGCAAGCAGCATGAATCGCTTGAGATCAGGTTCAGATGTCAGGCTCCCGGGTTCAGACGGCACCGCGTTCGTAACGTGTTCGTAACGCTCACTTTACTGGCGGCTCCACATTTGCGAAGTGCTAAGAACGGGAAGGTTTCCGACGTCTTCCCTCTCAGTACAAGAGAACCCTTTCATAATGAATGTTAAAAAGCCGTGCGTATGAAACTTTCCCCATCCCTTAAAAGCACTTTAATAAGGTTAGACGACAGTTTCGGCCCGGCTGCAGATGAACATTTCTGTTGCCGACCTACGAGGTTACGGGTGTCCACGGAGTCACGGGATCGCCTTTCCATTCAGTGCCAAGCCCGAAAAACCAGCCATGCTTTAGACACACTGATCTCGGCTCCACTCCGCCGATTCTGAAACTTTTCCCCCCGGATTGCGATGTCATCACAGCATCTTCAACAGGAAACACTCGACAAAACATTTACCCCACCAGCCATTGACGAAAGACGCCTACCCGTGAAGACTACTCAAGAGCAGAGGGGATGAAGTACAGTAAGTACAATGCACACGTCGGACTGAGGCCAGAAACGCGGAAGTTCAAATGGATACAAATTACACACAACGGCGGGCCCGTCACAAAATGTAGCCTCTACAGCTTTTAAAAAACACAGCCTTTCATCCCAAGAAACACCTGTTAGAGTAACATCTGTGGCTGTGCTCCTCACAGTTAACAACCGGGAGGCGAGATAGCCGACTTCGGAGAGCAAGGAAACGTGCTGCCTTTTACAACAGAAACAGGAATAAAAAGGCGAACGACATAAATGGCTGGTCAGAAATCACTTACTCCAATTCCCATTTTGCTGGCTTTGAACAAATCTTCTGAAATACCAATGTATTACGCTGTAATTAAGCCTTTTTTTTTTTTTTTTATAAAAAAAAAAATCCTCTTTACTGCCTGTAACTCTGCCCCATCCACACGTGTCAACAGCCTAAATCTCCCGGTCTGGCCGCAATTCGGAGGCTTTTATACGGGCTGCTTCTGCTGTGACGTCGGCTATTTTTGTCATGGTAACATGAAAAATAGGAGGAGTCTACGCTGTGTGAACTTATTGTACTCAGATTTATGACACCCTACATGCTTACTTTCGGTTAAAAAAAAACCCTTTATCCGTGTTAATGGATATGTCTTGTGTCATCTTCTACAGATTTCTTGTATAAAAATAAAGTCGATCTGACATAGGTTAACATTCTTCAATACTGAATATTATGATAAATGCTATTTTGATATTTAAACCAAAGAACTGTTTACGCTAAAAGAGTTTGACACTTCTCAGTAGTCAATTTGGCCAAGTCTCATTTAAAGCTACAGAGAGCGTTTGATTGCTGTCTGAAAAGGGTGTGGTACAAAATAGTCCTTTAGGGGTTCCCAGTAATTTTATCCTTGGTGTTTTCAGTTGTATAGTTATTTAAAATAATATGTTAAGTCATAAATCAAAAGCAAAGTCTCTGCTTTATGGAATATGGAATAAAGAATGGTGGATGCCAATTACTATTATCAGTTTCAACTTTTCACAGAAAATTGGGATTCTTTTTTAAACTGTGGAAGATTACCAATACTTTTGGCCATGTCTGTATTCGATAGGGTATTCCACTTCTACACAGTCAGGAATGTGTAGACACACAGACAAACAATATGAATAGATAACATGATGATAGGATGAAACACCTTTTAAGTTACAGACCTTCAAACATATGTGATTAATTAAAATTCTCCAACTGCATTAGCAGTCTGTTTGACCTTGACCACATGGATGAAGGTCCAACACAAGATGGCCTTTTCTCTAAATAATCATTAACCATTTAAGTCGATGTCTAACCGGAACCGACTTTTTTATATTTACAAGAAAGCGTTTTATTGGAATGCTTGTTTCAGTAGTATTGACACAGCTCATAACTAAGTAATTCTGCTTATCTGTTCTTTTCTCATCTTATGTTCACGGATAAAAAGTTATTTTGAGAAACATAATGATAAATAATAACCAGTCTGTACTTACACAGGATCTACTCATATGAATAGATAAAACTGAGCTCTGAATGCGTTTACCTTTTCTTCACATTTCAGGGAAAAAATACTGTGGTCCAGGTAACTTTCACTGCCTTAAAGGTGATGTTTGACCTCTGACATCTTCCAAAATATACGGATTACTCAACACTATCCGAAGGACCATTTTGGTCATAAACACTTGACCAAAAGAATTCACACCTTTCTATCTGGAATGCAGATGTCTTTTTAAAAATTTCAGTGCTTAACTTTTAGCGAGGTTACTCTTTTTCCGCCAATATGAAGAATGTACATGAAAACTAAACATTGTGTAATACTACAATGTCTCACAGAAAGCTTTGTGTTCAAGTGTCAGAGAAATGAGGGTTGGTATTATCTTTTTCCTAGTTTCTAAATATTTACAGGACTTCGATCTAGAAGTTTTCCCACACATTGAAGAGTGACCACGTCTTTTATGCAATAGAAACAATCATCATATAACCCCCTTTGTCATAAGGTGTCTTTATATGTTCAGCACCATCTGCTGGGATGTATGTGGTGCAATAGTAAATATACATTTTTGGCAGCCATTTATACTGACTCCCTCTCTTTCCTAGTGTTAAGCCCTGTGCTAGCACAGGGTCTGTCTGTAAGCTGATGTGACTTAAGGGATACAACTAATGGGTTGCTCTGCTTGACATTGAGGACACTTATACACAACTTATTGCAGCCATCTAGCCTAGAACACATCTTTGGATGGTGGGACCACCTACTATACAACTGACCTTTGTTATATTCTTTTCTTTTTACCTTATACTATATTTACATTACATTCTCTCTCACTAGACATATAGATTACCATTTTCCAGTGATCTCCCTCACAGTAGCTGTTGGGCGACGCTCATCTCAACTTGTACTTTACTCTGAAAGACCATTAAATCAACTTATTAAACCAAGATAACATGAAAGATAACATAATAAAATTATACCCTTCATATGAATAAGTACATAAATACATACCAACTGTTTTATTACTTGTGTGATTCTCCTTTGCAATAGTCTGAGGATAGCGGAATGTTTAAGTCCACATTGATGAATCACCAAGGTGACATAGAATGTGTTAATTCAAATTTATATAGCGCCTTTAGCAATTGTCATATCATAGGTTGTACTGAGTTGCAAACCAATCAAAATACTTAGAATATTTTTAGATTTGCAAAACTCCATGCCCAGCCAATCAAGATTTTAGCAAACCCTGGCCACTTTTTTTTGCAAATTTGTAAAATCTGCCTAATTTGCCTTGTATACTGGTTCAAGGATTTTCATCTAATCTAGACAAATCTGATATCGTTGTAATCAGGAGACCCAGATGGTCAAAAATTATCTCAAAAATCCTATGTATGCCATTCGGCATTGCTGCAGGCCATGCTCAAAGTGCTTTACCCCCCCCACCACCACCACCACCAGCCTATGGCAGTACTGCATGCTTCAGCCCATTCTAACCAATTCAGCACTGCTTATGTCAACCCCCTAATCAACACTGCTTGTGTTGGAAGTGTAGCTGGTCAAAAGATATTCCAAAAATCCTATGTGTGACATTTTGCGTGGCCACAGGCCATGCCCTTGCGCCTATGCCCCCCAATTGCCTATGGATGCTTCACTGCTTATGCCAACACTGCTGAAGGCCACATTCCAAGTGTTTATGACCCCCAACTGCCTACACCAGCACTGTATGCTACAACCCATGCTACCCATTCTGGCACTGCCTGTCCAAAGGCCACTCCCCAAGAGCCTTTGTTCCCAACTGCCAATGCCAGCACTACATACTACTACAGGCAAAGTCAACATTGACAGCATGGACTAACCACGCATTGCTGGAATAGGTATGATGGGTTGAAGTAGGCAGTGCCGGCATAAGCAGCTGGGAGAGTACAGGCACACGGGGTGTGGTTGAAGCAAGCAGTGCTTGGATGGATGAAATGATTTAAAGCATGCAATGCTGGCACAGACAGGGAAGCATGCAAGGTTGCCGTTGGCAGTTGGGGGCATAGGTGCTTATGCTTCCCAACTGCCTAGCCTAACACAATCTGCTTCAAACCCCAAATCAAAGCTCTTTGTGTAGAGTAAGCCAAAGGAGACAGTGGCAAGGAAAAACTCCCTCAGGAGGAGGAAAACTTGGGAGGAACCAGACTCAAGGGGCAGGCCCATCCTCCTCTGGCCGGCACAAGTTCATTAACACAGTATGAAACAATACTGAGCTATAACAGTCAGATGGACAGCAGTGTATTGGAGCAGGCAGTTTGGTGATCTGGCTGAAAAGCAGGTTTGGTGGCTCATATGATGGCAAACTGGTCATGGTGGACAGGTGATAGGGAGGGCACACTATGCTAGAAGACAAATAGTGGGACCTCTTGAGTCCAGATCTCTGAAAAGACCACCCCAGAAAAGGGTTATTTGTATACAAATATGTCACAGTTAACACATTGTATGTTACCTTGGTGATGGTATCTTATAAATTCAGCAGCCGAAATGACCATGTTGATCTCATCTGGAATACATTTGCTGCTAGATGTTTTTGTAACTGCTGACAATGGTACCTATAACAGGCAGGAGAAAATCCAACATTACCAATTAAATCAGTCTTAGTTGGCTAGCATGCTAAATGCTAAAGTTACACATACCAAACCATTTTCACTAACATTAAGGGCCAAAAATAAGTACAAGCATTAATAGATCTCAAGCAAATGCTTTGACGTTAGATTTACAGAATGGCTAATGCTAGCTAACAGATGACTTACCGTTAACCCTGGGTATTCAATGGGTCAACAGGCGAGTTAGTTTGCCTTTCGTCATCCTGAAGTAAAACGATAGATGGAGAAATAATGTTGCTAATCAAATGTACTATGACTGGATAGAGAATATAAACGCAAAAAATACGAGTTGGTGGTGGTCTCAGACAGGGGCGTAGCAGATTAAGCAGGTGTGTATCTCTGGGGAAAGGCTGGTTCAGATAAAATAATGTGTCTGCCTCAAATGTGTGTGCAGTTTTTTATTTCCCCAGTAAAACTAGAGTCCGATTTAAGGTTCGGAAACAAAATATGCTATTATTAGACAACACTACGTTTACTTTTTGAAACCAAAAAATCACGAGTGACATAACTAGATTCGGGGCACGAGCCGCAATTTATTGGCCGTAACGACACCACTGTTTGGGAGTATCCTGAATTAACCAATCACTGTTGGCGATAGTTCAAGATATTGCTGGCCACCATGGGCTTTAAACCTCCATTGAGCGCCCACCACACGTTTTGAAGTCTTATCTATCTTATCTCTAGTGGTAAGTGGAGAGTGGCGATTATAAACTTTGATATTTGAACACGTTACCTCATATTTGTTACTGTTAAGTTTGGGGACAGCATTAAAATCAACGCATATTATGTAGTCGATTGTGAAACCAAAATGAATTAAATAAAGCTGTGGGTTTAATAAAATAAATAAAAGTTTAATAATAAGAAAACAAAAAATTGCCACTAAACTTGGCATAAAAGAGCCCAACTTGCACAAAAATCACTGTTCGCCCCCTTGTGTTGGTAGGGTGAACTACGTAACATCTTTTTGCATCTTTTCAAGTGTGTTGTTGTTCATTTTAAATGCTGCGTTTGGCGTTTTTTTTTTTTTTTTTTACTTTGGCTAGTTTGGATGTCTTTTTAAGTATACCCCAGCCATGACAGTGGTTATAAAATATCCAGACAGGAACATTAAGTACACTACATATAGTAACCACAGAGTTAACCATACTCACTGATCTGAAACACATAAAGACACAATCTGCCTGAACCAGACTGGTGACTGTTTTATGAGGTTATGAGCAGGGGTCGCACAATGAAAACTGCACCATCTCCTTTTCTGAGAGTTCTTCATGACATTTTTTCCTCTCGACAATTCATGACCCCATTGTTTCTGACAAATGAATGTACTGCACTAACACAGCTCCAGTGTTTGAGTTTGAGCAGGAAGTGACATGAGGTGGTGGTGGGGGAGGGGGGTGACTGTGAGTGAAAGGAAACAGTAATAACATTAATAACTTGTAGCTATTGTCCACTGTGCCAAATAGAAAACTGGTAAATAGTGACAATAGAGCTATAGATTTGAACTTAGAATGTGGCACCAGAAACTAATTTTTAATGTTTTAACAGCTAAAAGTATGTTAATAAACTTTGTGCTTAGAAAATGAAGCATATATCTAACAGCCTAAATGGATCATTTTAAAATTGCAGGAAGGCATATCAACAATAAAAAACACCAGCCAGCTTTATATCATAATTACTGCATGAGAGTAAGAGCAGAAACTTTCATATTAGTTACTATAAAGAAGTCCACAGCTATACCTTGTACCATAAGGTTGCCTGGGATAGTGGAACAGGACAATTTTTATTTAATTCAAGATGCCATTTCCTTTTGTACAGTTGAGGATACTGCATCACTTTGTTTTTGTGTGATTGTAGAGTTCATTTTCCTGAAAAAGAGAAAGGTGTCATTTAGCTTGTGTTATTACAATGTACAGTAGGCTACAATTGCTTTTTTTTTTACTAAAAATACTGAGGAAATGATTATTTAATCTACTTGGTATCTGTAAATTTTAGCATAAACTTTAGTGATCTTATTTCCATTTCTCACATACCACAGCGGTCTGGCTTTTTGTTCACTCCTTCAAAACATTTGGCGCATGGCACGTTCCACAAAGAGGCAGACAGTACAGATAGGGAAGCACAGGTTAAATTGGACTGGGCAGGCCAGCTTACAGAGCCCAGCATAGCTTGCTCAGGACAGGACTGCTTACATAAGGAAACAACAAATAAGCATATGCAGGGCAGCAAAGTTTAAGTCAAAATAATCTAACTGTGGAGAATCAACAGAGTCGTCTTTCTACAGAGATGCATTCACTCACATACACAGGTGGTTGCATGTTAGTAAGAGATTTCACTACTGTTGAGAGGCGCCATTAGCTATTATAATAAAAACAGGCTGAAATCATTGAGAATACAGAAACGTAGTTTGCAAAGAGAAGATCATAAACTTTGCCTGATTAAGTGAGAGTCTGGTTGCTGGCACTGTGCACTAATTCATACTTTTGTCAGTGTGGACTGTACCAAAGATGCAGACATTATCAGGAGTGCAACAAGAAGTACACATACACATTTTGAAACTGCTGCAAAAGTGAAGGAATAAGAACATCAACATGATTGTATAGCTATGGACATGTTTTTGTGGGCTCTCCTTCCCTGCATTTCCTGACTTCAAACAGCTGCAGTTGTTGAAACATTTCTTCTTTTTCCATTCCTGCTGCCAGCATCCCTCCGCATCTCAGCACAATTGTCGGCTCGTTAATGAGCACATAGAAGGCGTCTGAAAGATTGGCCTGAAGTGCAATGTGTGCCGTTGCCTCAGAGGAGTTTTTCGAAGTCGCTGGGAGGCCACAGTTCTGTCCACTGCACACCACAGATGAGCTATCACTGCAGGCAGTGTACTGCTTTGTTGCTTGGGGAAAAACCATCAGCATTATGTGAGGAAAGCCATTTTTCACTACAGTGTTGCACTTTCCAGGTTAACTGGCATGCCAATTTTTGCTGCATTAAACAAATCATAACCATATTTCCTGGATTTTACCTCCCAAACAAAATCGGACATGTCTATGGGAAAAGACAAATTTAGGAAATCAAGATGAATGAAAATAGCTTGTCTTTTTCCGTTGGCATTTCCTTCACCAGTGTCCCAGCATGTCCTTACCAGCGTATCTATTCTGACTCATATTGTTTACATTTTTGCTATTCTAGTTACACTAATGCCTGTCAAGATCGGTGTTGATCAGTTAGCCTGGGATAGTTAAATCACATACATTGAGAGAGGAAAGGAGCTTCAGTTTTCTATTCTCAAGAAAACAGACATATATCCCCTAATTTAACCTTTCCTAGTTTAACAATAGTGTAACTGTGACATGTCAACCTCAGAAGCAATCAAGACAAGGACAAAAGTGAGCAGTGACATCAGCCTCTGGCGAATGTTTCATTTAAAAAAGATATATCTGGACAGGTTAGATCACATAACTATGCACAAAATAATAGAGCTATGCATTGCCCTACTGCTTTTTAAACACAAGCTGCTGTATTTTTTCTGGGTGCAGAAATCGCATAATAGCAGGTTTGGTGAAGGTTTTCATTCTATCCTTAAACACTGATTTGAGGGAGTATGTTGGGGATTTGGTGATGTTTCAGCGGTTATTTGATGGAGACAAACAGCCCAGGTAAGGGAAAGACCATAATCTTAATTAAAGTGGATCATGCAGAACAGCCTCCTTTTTCCCTTAACCACAACTTGTGTACAATGGCAAATGTTTCACCACAAAAGATGGAATATATTCCATCAAGTACCTGGCCAACCCTTGTGCTGTGTTTTTGGCATAGAAAACCAGTGAAAGCTGAGGAAATAGAGGGTTCGTCTCTGTTACCATGGCAACAAGAAATAAGCACAGTTTACTGGGTAAAGCAGGGCGTGTGACTACAGGAATGGGGCTTTACTTGGGGATAGGGGGGTCCTAAAAGAAACTAAATCTTGGCATTATAAATTATCTGCTTAAAACCTGCCATTATCCAAGCTTTGTATTTATTTATGTAATTCTGACAGTGTTCAATTTGAAATATTACAGATCAGCTGAGATGAATGAACTCACACAGGACCATTGTGGTTTATTTTTGTTTTCTCTCAGTGTCAAAACCATCACCTTTATTATTAACAGCAGGTGATGTGGTGGTTAACGAAAGGTGGTAAACTCAAGTCCCAAGATTTATCCAGTGTACTAACCTTGAGCAAACTACTTAACATGAAATGTTCTGGAAAAAACTTCAGGGGCACAAATTGGTAAAAATGCCTAAGCTGCTTGGATTAAAGTCTCAGCAAAGGATGTAAATGTAAACTACCTGCTGACTGTCTGTGCGTATGTACTGTATGTATGTACGAATGTGTGTCGATTAATACACGTATGTATTCCTGACTTTTTAATGATGACTCCCAATATCGCTTCAATCCTGAGCGAAGAGAGGGAGGTGAAGGATGAAAGGATGAGCCCGGCATTGCATTTCTTGGCATGAGGGTTTGCTGAATTAGTGGCGTGCAAACGGAAGCGAGGAGCCAAATTCCCACCCCGGTGGAATTGTTGTTGCTAGGCAACCCTGGGCACATGCCAAAGACCCAGCTTTGCAGATTAAACCCAGGAATTCAAGTGGACTCAAACTCGAAATATCTTTTAAATTAAATTGCAAGGAGATATTGGGGGAGGGCATTTGTCTAATAGCACCGTTGTCTTCTTTCTCCAGCCAAGAGACAAATAAATGCAACATGAATTGAGCCTCGGCGTTGATTTATGAAAACTGGAGGTGGACATCAGTCAAATAACTTTGCGTTGCTACATGACCCGTGGGCATCTCATTAAAACTTAAAAACACTACAGTTAAACCTTCCAGTTGGAGCACAGAATGAGAGTATGAAGTGACTGTCTGACTGAACTCAGAGGTTTATTTTATTTTTTATTTGTTCTCTTATTGAGGTGCCTCAGTAGGTAGCCTTGTTTCCTGCATTTACATGAATTGTGTGTCTTGCCAGCTTCTTTCGCTATGCCCTCTGTCATAGGTTCTAAAGTCACAAGACCCCAGAGTGGATTAGAGGTTATTTAAGATAGATGTTTCCTAATTTTAAGTGAATTACAAGGTCTCATATTTTGATAAAGGTCTTGTCCCAGGGTGCACGAGAAAAGCCTAACCCTGCGACCTGCTGCCTTATGGCACTCGGGGCTGAGTAACTAATCTCTGCTATGGTGCTACATCATATAAGGCGAAATGAAAGCAGACTCACCTAGAGGTCTGGATGAATAAAAAATTAGTATCATGTCTCACTTATCAGGTCTTTTGTAATTCGAAATGTGCAGAATGCCTATCTATAGAAGCATCTGAGGACCTCCAGAGTCTGAAGTATATATAACAGCAAGGCTGGTGGGCAGCCTTTAATCAGACCAGAAAGTTAATGCTTGAAATGTAACATTGGTGTTGTGTGTAAGAACCTGGATGTATGACCAAACGGTTGAATGTATCGGCATCAGAGAAGGTTGGACTGTGTTGTAGCCTCACCCATTGTGTGTTTAGTCAAACATACAGTACATCTGTGGAAATAGATAAAGTGTAGAAATGTAAACAATTTGAGTCCTTTTTGGTTAGGTAGCAATGACTACAGCCCATGTCTGTGACACTTCTGTGTGGACCCAAATGGATTTCACAGGCCCAGTCAGATTTCACAGTTTCACTTGTCTGACTGTGGGAGAAGAGGAAGTCTAATAGAAAGCACATAAATGCTAGTACTAGCCAACTAACAGTAGCTATCTCTTTTTTGCACTAAAGATTTTAATGTTTATTGAAAACCTGCATTTTTTGTGGGCATAAAATATTTGTGTTTTTGGACATAATAACGATTAAGGAATTTAAAAGTACTTGTGTGTTAAAAATATTGCTATACAAAATAATAATATTGCTCGTGTGATAGAAAACGATCTAAATATTTTGTTCATGTTTACCCTCTCTCACACTTCCTCATATCAGCTTGCAAGTGGGCAGTGACTGCCTCTCCCAAGAGGCTCCAGGTTTTATGATTGATTTTATTACTCTTATTGCGGTGCAGGGGAAGAAGCAGCTTTATCTTCATCTCCTTGGTATTGCAGTGGTCATAAAAAAGATCTTCTGTAGGCAATCTACCTAAAGATACTGAGCCTGAGGCCTGTCAGGATGTGTCTGTGCTTTGAGTCACTGACAGAAAAAGAATATTTAGCCAGTGGAATGACTCTGTTTGCTTTAGGGAATGGTTTATTTAATCCACTGTCACATAGAGGACTTTTCCATTTGATTTTATTTTTTTATAATCTAATTGGTGGACGTGGAGAAGTATAGACCTGAAACTGGTTTTTGTTACCATGTTTATGTTTTATGTGGTTCATGAATAGCAGACTGAAGGAAAATTCACTGCACCAAGCTCTCGGAAAGCCTTGCTGTGTATATGTGTATTCTGTTTGACTTAAAAATAGATGTGCTGTAAAATGTGTTGCCCTTATTTGGATATCAACTGAATGTCTTCCAACACTGTTTTGCGTACAATGGACTTAGTCAGTTCTCTGTACCAAGGGTGTGTTTTTACATAATTGCCTGTGTAGGCTGTAAATTTTTGCTGCGCATATTTCAGTTTAATGTAGCTCAGGTTGACGTATTTGCTGAGATATTCCTACATTTCACTTCCAGATATTGTAAGATGGCAGCATGAAAATTACCCCACAACATTTATCTTCTAGAACCTTCTCTTTATCGGGTAGAAAGCTAAGCAGGCAGTGAGTCTCAGTGCCAGTCCTCCACATTTTCTGTTTTGACTCCAGCTGAGGTCTTAATTAATTACCTTTGATTGGATGGCTGATTAAATAGCTGTCACATTTAAATGAACATGTTAGTTGAGGACTTTATCCTTTGGATGAATCACTTTGGTATTAAATGCGGACCTGTATTGGAGATGTATGCAAGTAATTTTTTTTTTATCTATGTTTTGCATGTCATTAAAAATTATACTTGTCATTAATCTGTGAGTTACCCAGTACTGGGTCATGGTGATCTATTAACCTCATCATCCTCATCCTTTTTACTCCTTTTCCTCTGCTGATGGTCATGGTGGCAGCATGCTGAGCAGGTCAGCCTTGACTGACAGACTCTAGCTCATGGTGAAGAGTCACCATACGTTCTCAAGCCAGTGAGGCGATATCACCACTGCAGCATGTCCTGGGGTGTCCCTGGAACAGCTCCCTTGGGAGCCGACCAGGTGGCATCTGTTTAAGATGCCAGAACCATCTCAGCCAACTACCCTTCATCTGAAGGAGCAGTGGCTCTATTTCAAGATCCATCCGGATCCTCACCTCGTCACAGAGTGTGAGCTCGGATACCCAGAGACAGAATTTCATTTTGGCCGCTTATACTTGTTGCTTTTTCCCGTAACCCACATGACCATAAGTGAGCATAGGGACATCAATTGACTAGAACCCTTGACTGACGATTAAGCTCCTTCTTTACCACCATGGAATAGCTCAGTTCTAGCAAATTTGCAGCCACCAGCCTGCCCACCCGTCAATCTCATGTTCCCTATTACCACCACTTGTGAACAAGATCATGGGATTCTTAACCTCCTTTACTTAATGCAGACTCTCACCCCAAATCTGAAAGGAGCAATCAGTTGTATTTTTTTTTCCCTGAGTAAGCACCATGGGTACTCCCTGCTTTGTCAAATTTGGTATGCAAATAGAGGGAAGTCACCTTTAGCCAACCATTACCATTACCATTACCATTCTGGCAATGGCTGTGCCTTGATATCCTGTCCATGAAGATCACAAACAAGTGTGTTGTGAAGATCAATGCCCACGCTAAGCAACTTTAATTTTGTGCCGAAGATGGGGACACAACTTCTACTACATTCATACTGGGATCAAATAGCATACGGCAGTGGTACTGTTATTGCATATTTCTGTAGCATCTCTCACAGTATGTGTAAAGACGTATGGTCATACAGTATGTTTTCAAGTCCACAAAGCACCAGTAGACAGTGCCAGCCTATTCCCACAAATCATCAAATTGTTGTACCACAGAGAAGTGGTCCCCTGTTCTACAGCCAGATTGCACATTCTTCCTTCAAGAGTTTTGGTTTGACTACCGGGTGCACTCTCCTCTCGTACTTTTGCACAGTCATTCCCAGAGAAGTATGATCCCCCTATTGCTGGAAGACACCCTCTGGTCTGCCTTTTTAAAAATAGGACCAAAATCCCTGTTTGTCAGAAATGAGCTACTTTCCTGACAATCCATGCTACACTGATGATGCATGCTAATCAAGTGGCTCCAGCATTGTGCAATACTTTCAGCAAGTTTCCTTCAAACTGTTCCTTCCACCACTCACCATCATCTACTGAGTTGGTTAGCACTGTCCCACTCCTGTTGAACATAAACTAAGCAAGGTCCTGCCACCTCCTTCTGTTCTTGAATGGTTTACCAAAACATCTTTAGAGCCAGTCGCAAGTTTCTTTTGATGGCCTCTGCAAACTCATTGTTGCCTCTGTAGCTTCCGTTGCTGTAACCCTCCCAGTCTGTTGGCACCTTTCCTTTGTCCCAAGAAACACAGATGCAAGCATTTCCAGTGAGGACCTTCTTCTTCATTTTGAGTGCTTCCCTCCATACTGATGTCCATCAGCAGGTCCTAAGGTTACTGCTATGACAGACAAAGACTGTGTACTGGTTACAACTCTGTGCAGCAGCTACAAGAAATGATGCTTTATCATGGTCCATTCAGGCTAAAAATCCTTAAACTCACTCAGCACATGTGAGGAGTTTTTCTTCAGGTCCAAGCTTTCCCAGCAAACTATGATTGGTTATCCTGGGTCATCAGTCCTCATTCGCTGAATTGAACTCAGGCCCTGATTGGTCATCCTGGGCCATCAGTCCTCCTCCTCATTTGCTGAAGTGAACTCACCACCAGTTGACATCTCTCACTAGAGACTTTAAAACATGTTGCCTCAATTACCATGATATAATTACAAAGTCAATGATTGACTTTTGTCATAGGGTGTTTTGGTATCATTTACACTTGAGTTCAAACATGGTGTCTGTTATGGACAGCAAATGGCTTGCTCAGAAGTCCAACAGCAGTTCACCACTCAGGTTTTGTCATCCCAGTAACATCCCTGTTGTCTCCATTGTGGCCCACATGTGCAATACAGTCTCTGAGAAGGACCACAGAAACCTCAAGGGGGAACTATTGAAGCAACCCACCACTTTTGCTAAGAAGGCATGCTTCTTCAAATTGCTGTTCAGTACACACACAAAAACAGAGTTTCTTGCAGTAGCATAGGCTTCTTCCACACCAAAGAGGTAGTGTTCCATGTACCCAAAGCCCATGTTCAATACCAAGATCTGATCCTTCTGGATCATTCTCACATATGCTTTTCACCCAAATGGCATTGCACTCGACGCCCACCTTTCACCATGCACGTGGTGTGTCCACAAGGTGGCGCTACGTCTCGGCCCAGGGGTGGATCCCGGTAACCCTATTCCTGGTGCTGCCCTTGATCTATTAACATGCATTTCAACATTCTGTAAATTGATAGGATGGCATGGTTCCCTCCTGCAGTTGACAGACATGCAATTTAAGCTAACTGGCATCTCTAAAGTATTCATACTGCATGATTGTGTGTGTATGAGTGCATGTGCCCTGCAATGACTTAGCAGCTCGCCTTGAGCCCAATTCTGCTTGGGATAGACTCCAGGTTCCTCCGGAAGGCTGACCAGGAAAAGCACTTAGAAGATGGATGGATGTAATTTTATAAATGGGTGGTACCATTAACTGTACTATCATTTATTGGCAAAAAGGCACATGCATTAATTCAATTAGTTTTTCTTATTAAGGGTATTTTCGGACAGATTTTGCTCAAAGTGACAAATTATAGTTTACCTAGCATTTAAAATGTAACATGATTAAGGCTGTATTATTTATTCAACATCTGTTTCAAAGCCCTATTAAGAGTACGATTACGGTAAGCCTAACTAGAATACAGACTAACCACCAGGGGCTACAAGACCAAAGTGTCCACCCTATTATCTGTCTTGGCTGACTATACATCTCTGCATTTTCTAGGGTGGAGCTCTCCGTGTGTGTCGCATTCTGCTGCTCTCCATCTCTGTCAGTGTAATTCAATAGGTTGCCTTGGCATGAAACTTGCTGATAAAGCATGGTGTGTAAAGCAGCGATGGATTCTCTCTGCAAGTTTCCTTGCTTCTTAGCACTCTGTGCATTGGGACTGATGTGGCGCGGCATGTTGATCATGCTAGGAGATTCATAAACCCGTCTCATTTCCATCGGCAGTCAATTTAGGGACTCCTTACGGTGGAGTGACTGCCCAACATGACATGCTAAATGATCGTACGTATGATGTGCTGTGCATTTGCAAACAGCGAATGGTCAGAATATGTATGTTTAGAACCTCCTTACTGCACAGGCGTCAGAAGATAAAAAAACTATGTGAAAAATCCCATGTGTTACATGATGAATCTTAACGCCTGTTTAGTGGCTACAACTTTTTTGATGAAACAAAAATGTACAATGGTAACTCAATGGTAACAAAACCCATAAGGCAAAACCAATAAAGAAAAGACTAAAGACATACCTTTCTGTCAGCAGAATCACTGCAAGGCTCAACCAAACACATAACTGTAAATGATATTGACATAACTGGGCTTAGGTAGTTGAACTGAAACTGACCAGTGAGACTTCACCAGCCCTTTAGTGTATAAAAGTTTTACAAATAAAAAGCGGAAACACTTATATTCAACATTTTCTCATATTTACAATGTTTTGGTTGCAAATATAGCATCTAATCTGCAGTACCATTATTCCTATTTCTTTTCTTTGTTATTATTTTATATATTTTTTTTTTGGGGGGGGGGGGGGGGTAGTGTGTAGCAATAACCATTACTGCCCTCTCCAACAATAATAAAATAAAATTATATGAAAATGAATAAATAAAAATATGACTTGGTTTGCCCTTATAGAGGTAAGATGGAAAACAAATACCAGGCTAAAACACCAGGCTTTTGGAATCTTCCTTCTACTTCCATTTCAAAGCCCTTTGGATTTGACAACACTCTCTATCTAAAATGAAGCCAAATACACTAAGGTAAGTAGTCAGTCTGTCTTACACAGTTATGAACAATTTGTCTTTTTAACACCAGGCCTCCACTGTTTATTACCACTGATTGAATTACGATCAGGAATGATACATACAGATGGCAGGGGAATCAGGACAGACAGAAGCTGATTTGATGACAGTCCGATAGAAACACAGAAGTTGATTGGATGACAGTCAGATAGTGAAATACAGTTCAAGAAAAGATGTAGTGACAGGAATTGTAAAACAACCAGGAGGTCTTTGTCATACATGTCTCCTGCATGGCTGCATATAAAATAAAGGATGATGGAGATGGCAGTCTCTAACTGGATGCCCTGCAGTGGTCTCTCTTATTTCACTTTTTGGCAAAAGAGCTAAGATCTGATGGTTTCGGCTGGTAGGGTAGCCTTGAGCAGTGCAGAATCGGTCAGGCTCAGCTAGAGCAGAATTTAGTAAACTGGCTAGATTTCGACTTTTCCCTCAGATTTGCCATAGAAAAAGAACAAACACTTTGCTTTCAGACGAGCTCCGTATTCATTACATGTGCACGCAGAATGATGTACTCTGGGAGATTACCAAAACACTCAGTCCTTCAGTTTTCTGGCACGTTTTGAAAGCCTTATGTGCTCTATATCTCTGTCTTAGGTCTCTTTCCCAGAAGCCTACCTCATTATTCTTTTACCAAGGGGCTGTGGTGTTTCTGTGGCATCGATCAGCCATTTAAAGGCAAGCCTCAAGGGCATCACCAAGCCAATCCTGCACTCCGCCTCCATCTCCATCCTGTCTCTCTTTTTCATTTCCTTCTGTTACAATAGCTAATCTTCTCAATTTCAAAAGGAAAAACAACGTCACAAGACAGATCAGTACACTAGATACAGTCATTTATTTTTAATATAGAAACTCAAAACATTTATATGGGAGAAATTCTATATATACTCATATATAATGCTGGCTGCTTACAAACAAACTCCGTGACCAATTTAGTCAGTACACCTGTTTGGTAAAGCGAAGAACCTACTCCTCTGAACAGCAGAGCTCCTCTACAGTACACAGACAGGCCCAGGAGGTTCACTTACCGTTTTTCAGAGCATTAGAACTGCTAACATGCAGATTAGAAATGATTTTGAAGGTGCTGTGCTTCCTGCTGCCAGATGTAGTGATTCGAGCATCTCAGAAAGAGCTACCTTTCTGGCTTTTTCACACACCACAATATCTAGAGTTTACACAGAATGCTGCAATAAACAGAAACATCCAGTCAGTAGCAGCTCTGTGGGGAAAAAAAAACACACTTTGCTAATTAGAGAGGCCAGAGGAGAATGGCCTGACTTGTGGAAGCTAACAGCTCAGTCCAATGTTAGTGTGCAGAAAGACTTCTCTGAACACACACCTCATCTACCCCAAAACCGGCTCCTACCTAAACACTCTTTTATTTTCTTCTTCTGCACAGATTGATGCTTTTATTTAAATTTGATTTATTTTCCCAGAGGACCGTGTGTCTGCTTGAATCTGTGTCACTCAGAGGTATTTTTACTTCTTTTTCATAGACAGTTTGTTTTCAGCTGTGCGGACTTGGCCTCATTCATCAGCCTCCTCTGACCGTCTTACTACTGACTGTCCCATCTAGGTCTTGACTCTTGGGAGGTTTCCATGGCAACTAGAACCTCAGCATATGGTTTAAAAAAAAAGAGATCAGCCCACAGATTGCAAGTGAAATATTTATAGTTCTTTGTTTACTCATCCCTCAAAAATAAACAGCTTAACTGACCATTAAAAATCTCACACACAATATTATCTCCTTATTTCCTATTTAGAGGCAACAGCATTTGTGAAGAATCGGTGAATGTGCGATGGTGACATGTAACAATGAAAATTAAAAAATTAAAGCATTTACATTTGTCTATTTAAGAAGCCTGTCATCAAAAGCAATGTACAATAAGGCAGACATATCACAAACATAGAGCGGCAAAAGAGAAATCTAAGGCAAACTTGCTGCTAGACTGGTAAAAAATTAAGGACATAGTACCTTCAGCCATTATAAACATGTGAGTGTGTCTGAAATTGTGCATCCATGTCTACATGTGTGCATATGTCTGCATGTACATGTGTCTGTATATGTCTGTGATTGGCTCTCTTTCCCTATCTCGATGTGTGTCTCTACATGTGTGCAGTTGGTTGTGATTATTGCCATCTGTGTGGTTGTATATGTCTTCTTGTCTGTCTGTGAGAATGCAAAAAATGGGCAGATGCAATAAATAAATGTCATTGTAAATCCACACCATCTCCACTTGCAAAGCCTGTTCTATGAGATCATTGGCCTCTGGAAAGGCAACGCCATCTAGTGGCTGCTTTGCATTTGAACAGATTGTTCAGGTGTATACAAAACATCCACATGTATGGATGACTGTACATATGGACAAGTATTTTTAAAAATCTAAAGCACAGTACAAAGCTTCTTTGCTACAACTATAGTCTTGAGGTTTTAATAGGAGCCATTTAAAATAACCAGTTGTTCTATTGCAACCTGTAATATGTCTGGTCAGGACATCAGGAAAACTGAGCTTAAAATTTCTCTTCTCTCTTAATGTTCCTCACATCATATTTTGTACTCCAGAAGGTATGTTTTTGACATCAAAAGTACTAACAATGTATCACAGTGAATTAAACTGTAATTCAATTTCTAAAATATTGTCACAAACCATTCCTAAAAAAGATTAACCTGATCGCAACTATAAACTCAACCAAAGCTCAGGTCTGAAAAATGGAGATTCTGATTATGACTCGTCCACATTCAGGGGGCCGTTAGTCTGGTTTGCGGGGGCCTCTCCCACCTAAACAGAAGGTGGCTGAGCTCTTACCCAAAAGGGCTGCTTTCTCCACTTGCCAGTTGGTGTATGTGAGTGACTCTCTGAAGCAGTGTGCTGGGATCACAGGAGGTCAGGAATCAGACCCCCCCCCCGGCCACCCACTGACTCTGCACAGCTATTTGTTCAGTTGGACCAAATACCCACCTCTCTCCAGACCTCCTTGAGACCTCCCCTACACTTCCTCCACCACAGGTGGATAGATACAAACACGAGGAACTATAAAAAACAAAACACTTGCGTCTTCAAGTGGCCTGCGTTTTGTTTATTCTAGCACAAAATATGCTAAATCCGTGCAAACTCTGACCCTGAGGGCGTGGATTCAGTTGTAGGTGGCTGCAATCCTTTATAAACTCAGCTGCTTTAGCTAAGATCCAGCTGAATAAACATGTTGCAGAAGGTGACATGAGCACACACACTGTAAGCGGATCCCGTAACACTGATTATGTGTCTGCTGAGCAAACAAATAGTGCGTGTGCAAAATGCCGTCATTAATTATTATTAATCACATTAATCCCAGATAAACTGTGGATTCCAAATGAGCCATAACCTCAGCTGACAGTCTAACTGCTCTGTAGTGTGGTTGTGGAGTGGCACAGTCACATGTCTCAGCTTTCGGAATCGTTTATGTTCCTGCATCTGTGCCTCGACAGCAACCCCTACTGGGCAGGAATGAGCCCCAATGAGAAACAGATGGCCACTGCATCCCTCTGGAAGATAAAAACAATGGAAAATATTAAGACTTTACTCTTTTACATTCAAAACTAAGGATATTTGGGACAGAATCTTAGTGTGATTTGTGACCCAGTGTTTGGGCATCAACTTGCTAGTCTGGTATCTTCCTACAAGCAAAAAATGTTCTATTAGGTAAACTGGCATCTCTGAACTGTGTGTGTGTGTGTGTGTGTCTTGCATTGTACCATGTGCTTACTGGGATATGCTCCAGTCTTACTGTGACCGTATACTGAATCAGCAGTCGGAAGACAGTTGGATTTAAGCGATAACAAAAATCCACTGACTGAAACTTCTGGGGTGGTCATGGAGAGCAGAGACTCAATGACCCCCTTTTCTCTGACTCCAGCATATCGACCTAACATGTGAGAGATGTGGGGGGGCAGGATGACAGCTCTGTCCTACTTACCTTTCTCACCATTTCCTTCAGCATCAGTGTGCACACGAGAGTATATGATCAGCTCAGAGCCTCCTGGAGGAAAAATCCAAAGCACTAAATGATAGTCTCATCAAAAAATGAACCATTTCGCACAACAGCTGAATAAATATTTATGAGTTGGTGACGGTATTGTTGTGTGTGTGTGTTTTTTTTAATATGGACAAGTGGAATTACTGGCATGGTCATTCCACACACACACATCACACACAATTATGGTAGTAACAGTCCAAATCAAAAGAATCACGGGAAGTACAATCACTCACAGAAACACACACCAGCTCACAAACACAGACCCTCAGACACACGTGCACGCACATGCATTAATATACCTATAAACAGCAGGAATTAATCAATGGCAGCACAAGCTGTTGTCTTTTAAATCAGTCAAAATTAATGTGTCTCTTCTAGTAACCAAAAATACTATAACAATACAGATTGATTAAACATATAAAATATATCTACTATAGAAATATGGCCAGCTGCGGTGCTTAAAAAAATAAACTATACATAAAGAGCATGCATTGATACAGTCTATCGTTCAGCGTCATGATGATGAAGACTTTTGTGTCAGAGTCAGGTGGTGTGGTTTATTCAGCTGTCAACAAAGTCCGTGGTAACAACTTCATTACTATGAGACATAATTGCTAATCACAGATCATGTGGATTGTGGCCCTCCAGAAGAATGAATCGTCACATGTATGATGTTTTAAGTGTTTTTGTAGGCATTTTTGCTGTGTTAGACTCATTACGGTTTTTACAAACATACGAGCAGGCAGCCATAAAGGCTTTTTTTACATATATATGGACTTATACAGTGTGTTTGCAAATCTACTCGGAGCAGAATGGAAAGACGCTGCGAGAGCAAACAGCCTTCTGGGAAAGATGCCAGCCAATGAGCTCGCAGCATAGCTCGTGCCATGGAATGGGTCCAGCCTTTCCTGCTGTTACAGCCAGACCTACAGGGTTATGTAAGAAGACAAAAATACACTTCTCATGGAGGGCTGGATGTCGCTCTACATATGAAGTTCATATCTGATGGCAGGCATTTCTTAAAATTGTTAGTTTTACGTTGAAAGCAGCTTCTAAATTAACACATTTAATTTAGCCACATAACAAGAGCAACATATAATTATACAGCATACGTCAGAAGCATGGAACTAGACTGGACATCACCATCTATCTAATAGCTAGACTTGATTAATTGCTGTTGCTTTATGCAAAGCAATGTAAAACATTGATGCTTATTATTACATTTAAAGATAGAAAACTATCTGTACTTCTTGGGCGGGAAAACCAAAATCACTGTCCTTCTGTGTCCAATTGCGTGTGGAGGAGTCAGGCCTCCCCCTCTCCCCCTTGTTTATGTAGGGTTTGTCTAGGTATTCTGTCTCTAGATAGCCCATAGTGTGTGTGTGTGTGTGTGTGTGTGTGTGTGTGTGTGTGTGTGTGTGACTGCGACTGCAACTGCGACTGCCCTGCAATGGACTTCCTTGTATTCTCTGCTTCCCAAGATACATCCCAGGTTAAAGTCAATGGCTGGCTTATCCCTGTTCATAAGTACAAAGGCACCTCTTGAGATTACGCTTAAAGAGACGTACCAAACAGATATGAGCAGCTGAGCCTAAAATATACCACGAAGTTCTTTCAGATTAAACGGATTGGTCTCCAGTCTCCATGGAAAATTCGTTACTAATCAAAGGTCACAGTTTATGTGAGTTTAACTTTTGCCCTGTAAGCATTTAGCTGTACTTGAGGAGACGTTTAGAACCAAGGCAGTAATACAAGACTTACATGGTGAGTACAGATTCCAGAGGTCAGTTTCATCACAGTGCTGGGCACACAAACCAAAAGGAAAAAGTGAAGAATAAATACATTTCTGTGGCATGAATCCCTGAACATTTAAACATTACTTATGTTACTGATTCCAAAAAAAAAACAAAGAAATAATCATTTCAAAGAAGGCCAGTTTGATATGACAAATATCTCTTTTTATAATAAGATGCAGCTTGACGATGGTTGTTTCTATATGTTTGCACATTCGTGTATAATGTGTGCTTGTGTAAATAACTTAGAATGTACACATTTGGTACACTCACACACACAGAGTTGTGTCTTTATAACATTGTGGAGATGTTCTGTTCATTTCTATCAGCCTGACCCTTACCCAGCCCTAAACTTAACTAATAGTAACCCAAGACAATACAAGATTTTTGGCTCTTTTGGTTTTTTGATTTATTCGCAGATTTTTATAAGGTTGAGTTATCCTTTTTAGGAACACAACAAATGTCCCTGTGAGATAAAAAGTAACAGGTTTTCATTCCTCATGGGAATATTGTGTCCCCAAACCGTGGTAGTTACATGTACACACACACACACACACACACACACACACACACACACACACACACACATACTGTTCTGGTCAGCACTCACTGCCCCTCTGAGAAACATGCTGTTTTCCCATAATCCTCTCTGTCATGTGGTTCTCTGCCAGGTCATGGAGGGCTTTTGTACTGTCCTCAACTGCCCATCAGCAAAGAGCCTTTCTTCATGTTCTTCTTCATTCTCTGACTGCCGTATAAAGCAATGCATACGCGTGTGTGTTCACATATCCACCCTCATCTCCCACTGATGTGCATTTAGTGTGGGCAAAACCTCATGTTCATGTATTTGGCATTTTAAAGGAGGACTTCGGTACATTACTCGTGTGTTACATCACACTGACTCTAGAACATTTTACAAGACATACAGTTCCCTACTGCACTCTTGGGAGGGAGAGCCAGGTAACTGGTATTTTGTAGGTTGATTGTTTCCACCTGTCCCATGTCTCCTGTCCCTTGCAGCAGGAACAAATGGGGTGAGGTTTCCTCCAGTGTGTGGAATAATGAGGCACATCCCCGTCACTCAAGAACCTGCCAAAGGCTTCAGCCTCACGGAATCTACTGCTTTTCACATGCAAGGAAGGAACTGTTGCACTTTGCCAGGAAAGTGCATGCATCTAGCACTTAAAGTCACATATACTGTGCACTTGCTTCTCACAGAATTAGTGCTACCAAACAACAAACACCTTCACATATATGCTGATTGTGTATGTTTATTTCTGAAACTATATGGACAGAAATGGACATAGACAAACTAAAATCCTGAGGCATACACATTTGTAGACACAGATATAACCTACAAAGGCAGGGATTCTCAACCTAAGAAGTACTGCGGGACCCTTAATTAATGTGATAGATTTGATGCCCTCTGGAGTGTAAAGAAAGTACTGCAACTTTACGATCATTAAACTGTGTAGCATGGTGGCTTCACAGCTCCACCCCAGCTATGTGTATATGGAGTATGAGGGCTCTCCCTCTGGGTTTCCGCTGAGTACTCCAGCTTCCTACCGCACTTGCTTATGCAGTTTGGTATAGCAAAATTGCTGGTGGTATGTTTGTGTGTGTCTGTGTGTGTGTCGGTGCACCTCATGATGGACTATCATCCAGTCCAGGGGGGTACCCCAGCTCTATACCCTGCACTACCTGGGAAAGATCCCAGGCCCTTTCCAACCTTTTCCAACCCTGACCAGGATTAGCTTTCGGAAGATGGATGAATAAACTATCACTTTAATTCCAGTTCTGAAGGCCTCTTATTTAAGCTAAATATCTAGGACACATCCAATATATTATTCAAATAGACGGGTATCCCATGATTCTTTGCAAGAAAGTCTTTCAGAAAAATAAGGTGAAGAAACATCCAGGCTGTGTGGCAAAATGAGAAATGATTACACAGACTTGCTTTTGAGAACACTGTTTAAATGAGGACTTATCAGTGCAGCGTAAACAGTGTTTTTTTAGTAATTACAGTTTACAGTTCATTATAAATACATTATCCAACATACATATAATATAAACACATTTTGTTCATAAGAATACATCATACTATCCTTTCATTTGACATCATTTTGAATCTCACCCATATTATTAGTAGTGTATTCAGGATATTGTTTGTTAAATTGCCCTACGGATTCAGCTTGTGATGTTTTCTTGCAATCAGAACTCAAAATGAAAGCATCTAACGTATCCAGCCTTTGACGGCAGGCTGTAGAGGACTCACGCAGTTAGTCAGTATACTCAAAAACAGCCTGAGTGACTGGCAAGCAGATTACAGATTGTACAGACCACACAAGTGTGCACTTGGCAAATGCACAGGGGGCTGCGTTACCCAGCAACACAGCCCAGGACAAAAACACACCGTGTATGTAAGGAGGCAGAGACTTTCAAAGTCATCTATAACCTTAGGTTAAAAAAATTAGTCATGTCTCAGATACTGCCTGCATCACAGAAGTTCATTTCAAAATTGCTGACCATATTATCGATAATTTCATACAGTTCCTGCCCTAAAAATAAGTTTTACATTTTTTAACTATGGGAAAGAAAGTTGTTATTATTGCTGTCAGCTGATGATAACCAGCACTTAACAAAGCAAAATATCATGTCAGAAGGACGGTTGCTGAAACTTGTCACCTCGGTCATCTGTAGTCAATGCAATACTGAAGATAACAAAGCAGGCAACTTCTGCCAGAAGGATGCCTGACTAAACTGCCTTCTGCTGACACCAATCTCAATCCATCAGTTTGCAGCAGACAGGATACATTGACTCTTTTCTCAGCCTAAACAGGACTTTAGGGTCATTGTCACGGTGAAAGGTAAACATACCATATATCCCCATTAATGTTTTCCCATTAGAGCGAATAAAGATTTCTTTGAGTATTTCGTTATTTGGCCCCATTCGGTTGCCCTTATGAACAGAAACATCTTTGAATTCTTTGGGTAAAGCCTGAATTTGCACAGAATGCATTTATATTGCTGTACCATGCTGTTTAACAACTATGTTTGCAACATCTTCACAATGGCCATTTGCCTCTGATTCATCCCCCTGGTTTTCTCCAGTTTAAGGGCATCACTTGATGGAGTCTTTCTGGTGTTATATGCCTTCCACTTTTTAATACATTCTTCATGGGGCTCCAACGGACATTTAAGGACTTTACAATGTGAAATCCTTTTACTTTCCCCACCTTGTGCCCTAAGGCTGTTTGGGTTAGGCTCCAGGCCCAACCCATGACCCTGAATAGGATTAAGCACTTTGGAAAATGGATGGATGGAATCCTTTCAACTTTTTTGTCCTTTGCAAAAATTATTTCAAAGATTATTCCAAGTTTCCAGGTTTATTCAGTCTAAAGATGTGCCTCTTTGTAAAAGGGGCTTGCAGGAACAGCAGCTGATTTTGTGAGATAAATTCATCACAGTTTAACACTAGTGAAATCCAACTTGCGTACTGAGTCATCTTCTTGTAATCTTGGAAAACGTGTTCAGAAATGATAGCTATTTTTTGTCACTGATAATATCAATCAGCTAGTGTTGAGGATCAAAACTGACCTAATTAACTGAACATTCCTGATAAAATGTGCCTGTAGTATATATTCAGTTTTAGTAAGTCCTTTGCACAACAAGAAATTAAAGGAATTTAATTTAACAATAACTATAATATTTACATTAGCTTCTAATATTCTATGAAAATTATATATTGATTAGTCTTTGGACATTTGTCAATTGGCATTAAATCATGACATAAGAAGAGACAATCATTTCTTAAATAAAAACCCTTTGTTATGGTAGTGGGTTCTTACTTTCACTCCTGGGGGGGTATCCCATAGCCCATAACAGGTGCATGTGCTCACTGAGCTTCCAGAAAATTCTCCGCTAAAGGAAACAGACCAAGAAATAATTGCAGGTTTATTTTCACCAGCAGGGTCATGCAGTCATAAAGTTCAATCACCTGGAAAAAACGGCAGATATTGTAAACTCCATCACTATAACTTGTCAGGTGAGTTGGGGTACAATGGAGTGATCAGCTACCTGGGGCATTTATACCTCAGATATAGATCTAACCTCAATTCTCTCATCTGCTCCACCAAGCACAAACATGCATTATATATAAGTGGTTAAGGAATATGCTATTTAAAGGATTCACATGATTACAGGTCACTGAAGACTCCATTTTGTACGGATGAACTCTAACAACAATTTTTGTCAGTAATATGCAAAGCTAAAATGGAGGGTGTTTTGCAAATAACTCTTACTGAATTTTTTTTATTAAGACCTTCATGTCACTGAGTCATGTAAATTGGCCATCAGTGTCACATATTTCATTCTAAGGTTGCAATGATCTTACCAAAAATCTGAGACTGTATCTGCAATATTCTTGGTGCAAAAATATGTGTTTTCAGATAATGTCCCATGTACATCAGCCCAAAATGATCACATGTGATTAACATGTACTGTTCATGCAGTTTACTAATTATACGCATGTTCCTTCATAAGGCTTAGTCTTGGGGTGGCTCTGAATGTTTGAATTACCAGGTGAACCCTTCCCCCTTAAGCGGAACCTTTGCAACAGAAGTTAACATGCACACCTCTTTCTATTTCTTTTACTTTTCCATGTCGGAGAACCCGCGGTACAAAGGGAGGAGTTTAGTGGTGCTGTGGATTCTTTAAGTAAAATATTCATCCTTTTACCACACATGCTATTATGGGTAAATCATTCCTCCACCTAAGTGTTTTTAATGCTTCAGTTACTTTATAATAAATACCAGAATGGAAGAACCGAACAAGGACTCTGATTGAGTTGGGAGTGTGATCAAGCAGAGGGCCGGCTCAAGGACAATCAAGAGTAACCAGCTCAATGACAACCAACAGTCATCTCAGGGACAGCTGGCTTACACCAATGAGCTAACGAGGAGTTATGTTACAGCAAACAGTACAAGAATGGTTAGATAAAACCAATCCTGACCCAAGGATTGCCAAAGGCACATGGAGAACTTCCACCCAACCGTTCAGTTGGGATATAGTTTGCTGCATTTTGAGCAGCACGTGTTAAATGAGACGAGTTGGATGCAGATGTCCAGAACAGAAATGTAACACTACAGTGTCATACAGGATGGCGATATTGGAAGAGGAGCAGAAGTTAAGGAACTAGGCTTCAGTATGTTGAGGAGTAGGCAATAAGTTATTACTGAAATTGACTGTTTTATGTTAAGCAACTGTCAAAAAGGTTCTAGGTTAAAATCTAATGTGGGCCTGTCTTCAGAAAGGTATTTAATCTGCATACAATTTTAAACTGTAAGATACTTAGGATAGAAGAACCGGCTATGCAAGTCGTGATTACTCTCATAATGCATTCATTAAGGGGTGTTCCAGTGCATTAAACACTTCCACCTACGACTTTGCAGGGGCACTTTCGTTCCCAAGTACCTCCCTTGAGCTGTGTTGGCACACCAGAGGTGACATTGTTGTGGAATGAGCCTCAGGGCACCTTGAACTCAACATAATTACTAACAAACCTGTGCCACAAACCAGAAAGTCATCCACTGAGACCATTTTTAAACACAAATTGTTTAAGAATCCATTACTACTGAAAGATTCATGGCCAGATTCTGTAGTTTGCTTTTGACCACAGGACAGAACACAATTATTTAACTTTTAGTTATGACTTACATATTTGTTTACATTATTTTCCTTGGGATCGCCCTCAAATCGTAGGAAAATTGATATGATTTGAAAATATGAGAATATTAAAATTTTCTTTCAATTCCATGTGAACATTGCAGCGGTTGTCACAGATTCCTGAATCCAATGTAATACTTTCAGAACGCAGCATTCATAACAATAATAAAGTTACTACTCTCATCCCACTCCCAACAAATAATTGAAATGGAAGCTGTAATCTCCTGGAATAGGTGGAGTGGCCTCATTCTGAGGCCTGCATCCTACAGAGGGCATTTCCCTCTGTGTATGACATTGTTGTTGTTAAGTCACGCAGTCGTGTCCGACCGTTCGCGACTCCATGGACCACAGAACGCCAGGCCGTCCTGTCCTCCACCGCCTCTCGAAGCCTGCCCAAACTCATGTTTATTGCTTCCACTACACTGTCTATCCATCTCATCTTCTGCCGTCCCCTCTTCCTTTTGCCTTCAACCTTTCCCAACAT
>JAACJT020022665.1:0-32916 GCA_009936485.2 Gymnarchus niloticus | reverse complement strand
CCAACCTTTTCCGTCAGGGCCCCTTTTTAAAAATAGGGGGGTTTTCCACCCCCCCCCCCCCCCCCGAACAAAAATAAACCCAGTGCCCCCCCCCCCCCCCATTCTCCCACTGAAACGATGCGTACCCCCCAATTCTGAGAACTACTAGATTAAGGTGAGATACACCATCAGCCATTTACAAGCTAAGGCAATTGCATTCCTGATGTGAACACTCTGAGGCAGCAGTGGTCAACAGTAACCCACACAGCACAAGTGAAATGGTTAAATAACTCTGTCTCCTCCAGCTTTGAAGCTTAAGCTGAATGTTATGCCATGCTTATGAAAGCCGGAGTCACAAACACTCGTCTCCTTTAATGGCCAAAAGAAGACAGACTTCACGATGTTTCAGCTGGAGCAAAAAATATGTAAAACTGCGGCTGGGGAAAAGTACTGAAGAGGCATGACCAAGGCACCAGGGTTGTCTACAATTTACTGCTGAACTTACAGGCTACTTATGTTAAACACAGACGCCTAATAAAGATGCTGTGGCCAGTGTCCCATTTTTGTTGTCCCATGTTTCTCTGGCAGCTAATATTTAATATCACAAGCAAACTGCTGACATGTACACATGCATGAACAACAGTGAACATGCGCACAGGGAATAATGCTGAGATGCACAGATGGGGTCTGACTAATTGGATGCAGATGGTTTGTCGGGACCCTATGATTTAATGCAGTCACGTAGCCAAGCAGATTTGTGGGCATTTAATACACTCATTTCTGAATTCCTTTGCACTTAAATTTTAAAAATATTAAGGGACTGAAGTTTTACAGACCCTGTGTAATATATTCCTAACCAGGGGGCAGAGACAACACAATTCCCATTTTTCATATCGTAGCTGCGTGTGATATCTACAGCATGTTGGGCTAGGATGACATGCAGGGTTTACTCTGCTTCCGATCACTTGCTTCATGGGCTCCAAGCCCAACACTGACCCTGTACTTACAAAATGTGACATGCAGGATGCCTCAGACTTAATGTGTGGTCTACCTGGCCAGCTAGTAAGGGTGATCCATGAACCTCTGTGAGGAAAGATTCCAATCAGTGCACTGCCTGTAGTGATTTTAACTGGATCTTGGGGCACCTGCAAATGTTAGACGGGAATATTTTGCTCTTCTAAGCATACCCCAGGGCGTCAACTAACCTGAGCTAATTACATTGGTTGCTAGGACTTGGACAATCTTCTTATTCATGAGCTCCACAACCATGTAGTAAGAGCAAGATGATGTTCAGTTAGCATTTCCTTTAGTGCCTAGTGTTCCCTTAGCCCATGTATCTATGAGTCTTTGATTAAGTAAAAGCATTGGGAGAACCTTATGTACAACAGCAAAGGCTGAAAGTCATTAAATGACCATCTACTCACATGATTTGTCAGTGAGACTCTGAGGACAGGAGTCATTGTGTGACACAAGGTGGAGGTCCTTAAACACCACAGGCTTTGCAGTAGTCAGCAGTCAGAATGATGGTGAAGTATGCAGTTCTGCAATCTGGTCTCATGCATTTCCCGTGCCCCTTAGACACCTGAATTGGTTCAGTGAAATACAAATTGGTAGTTTTAAGTTACTATGGAAAACAAGTGTGAACCAAACATTATCCCCTCAGCTATCTCTAAGAGAGACCTTATCTCAGCATCATGGACAATGAATCACACCCACTGCACAATTCCCTGGCTAAACTAAAGTGCAGCTTCAGCTATAAACTCATTCAGTTGCGCTGTTCCCAGGAGCCCTACCTGAGATCTTCTCAGCCGACTGCTGTCAGACTCTTCACTGAGTCTCCCTCCTGACCCCATTCACCCTGTCTGTATGGTTGACACACCCTCTTCTCTGCAATTTGTGCTGCAATGCCGGTAATTTCCTTCAAAATCAATAGTGTTTCTTTCTTTCTCCATTCATTCATTCATTCATTCATTCATTCATTCATTCATTCATCCATCCATCCATCCATCCATCCATCCATCCATCCATCCATCCATCCTAAATGCAGGATCCTGCTGGATACCAAGACAGAGAACACGTTAACTTCAAACACTGGACCAGAGTCGGTAATCGAACCCACGGTCCTGGTGGTGTGAACCCACAGTTATAGCTCCTGAGTCACCTAAACGAACAATGAAATATGACAATAATAATACACGAATGAACTGACTGATTTTGTCTTGCTTACTTCACTGGTCTGTCGATAGCTGGAGAACCAGCAGGGGATGAGTTGGAAGGATTTCATCTTGGCCATCAGTGGTGGTTTACAGCAACAGGTTTCCAGGCAGACCGGTTTCCTGGACACTCATGTGTTATACAATATGCCTCCATACTCACTTTCCTCTTTTCCCAAACTAGCCTAATTTGCTGTTGTATTACCTTGACCTCTGTTTGCTCAATAGCATGTCTTTATTTACCCTCCAGTTATTTAGGGTTATCACAATGCTAACACACTGTACCTTTTAGTCAACCTTTAATGGACTTAAAATTTAATAACTCCTGAACAAATAACAAACGAGGCTTGAATATAATTTATGCAGTACATAGAAAGATCTTTTGAAGACAGAAAGATTCTAACAATAAATGATATTCCCTTCATGAAAGTACTACAGGACACATAAATTTTAATGAACCAATGAATTTTGTATCATTGACTGGATACTTGTTCCTGTGTTCTTATGAGTTTGTTATTAGCATAATCATGGATGTACTTTTCCAATTTTAATCAAAGCCTTAATAGGAACTGTATATTTAAAATAAGGTTAATAAAATCTATTTTGTTTTAGGGGAACCACACCATTTGGTGAACACTTCTGAAAAACCTTCAGGAAGATTTCTGACATAAACAGACAAGCCCATTGTGATATTTCAGTCCTTAATCAATGCAATCAGTAGCACTCGTGCTAATTTTTTGCAATAAATCCAAAATATCTTACCATAGTTGTCCAGAGTGTCAGGTATCAATCAATGCTGCTCTGTAAAGGTGTAAGGAAGAAATTAACAGAAGAAATGAAGTAATGAAAAGAAGTTTATTCATTTTATTTCAGCATCTTTATTATAATACTAATATTTTATAACCTTTATTTCTCATCTCTTTAAACAGTAACTCATATATTGTATGAGTAGATTTATTTGTATATGTGCATTACATATACATATATATATCTTTCCAAATAATCTTTAATGTTTTCATATTTTATAGGTTATTTCTTTCTTTACAATTTTAAAATATTCTTTTAAATGAAACAATAATGCTTTCTATACTCCCTGGCCGATCCCTTCATTAAAATTATACTCTCTCGTAATTGTGTATTACTGACACCTGCTTTGACTTAAATATTTAGTGTAATAAATATTGACCAGTAAACCATCTCATACTCCATTCCGACAATATCTAACTGAAGAAAGTGGTGATAATTATTCTCAATTATTACAAGGCCTAATATTCCAACCTGGACTACAGCAACTGGATAACAATATATAATAATCATGATTTAAATAAAATTGAAGAAAAATAAATAGATGAGTAAATAAATATCATGGCCATCCTTGACCGTGACTGTGCGGGACTGGTGATGGAGACGTAGGATCTGGGTGAACCTAACTGCGTGTTACTGTGAGAGACAGAGGCAGGTAGCTGAGGGACGACAGCAAGTCGTGTAGAAAGCATTTCAGTAAATTAACAAAGGGTACATTTGCTTCATGAGAAAACATCTGGAAGACAGAGATTCTATAGAAATTTTACATTGCTAGCTGTTACTGTGATTGTTGGTTTTGTGACTCTCGCCATGCCAGTGTCACGATAATTTGGAAGCAGTAGCATATTTTCCCAAATTGTGTTTTCATGTTTACAAATGTCTAAATGGGCCACATTCATCCTTTTTAAAAAGGCCATAAATACATATGTAAAAAATATATAGGGACCCCCCCCGCTGTATGAAAGTGCCTCTGAAGGCTAGACCACGATATCTGTGGCTTACAGGAGAAAGTTGGCCAGAAGAAGAATAACCTTAGGAGATTAAACAGGTAAACCAACAAACCAGAAGAATAGAGGAGCCCTTATTGATTCGTTATCTCCACCAGTGAGGGAGAATGCAAGACTGAAAAGATGGGGGAAGAAGTGGATCCTTTGTGTGTCTGAAAATATACGTGTGGGACTGTGCAAAATCACCCATCTACATACTGACTTTTCTTTTTTCATCTAAAGCTAGCAAAAAGTATTTTTTTTCCATTGACTTTCAGATAGCAGGTAACACTGTATAAAAAGTACAGGAATGAACTTCAGAAATCCTGTTGTCATTAACTAACCTGCTACTCAATGAAATAGAGGTTGCATTAACTGAGCTCTCACCTGTAGTTCTACCTGGGATAAACCCCATGCCTACTGTGTCTCTTTTCACTTGTAAATCACCATAAAATTATTTTTTTGCCAATCGTGTAAGAACCACATGCTCAGTTTAAACTTTCATGGGTGGGACTGTAACTCAAAAATGATACAGAAGATGAACTTAATGTCTTAATTTGTGGAAAAGCAATGAAATTCCAGTGAACAGTGATGGCAGTAACATTTATGAAGGTGATTATAATAATGACAGTAATAACAATAATTCTGATTATATGAATAGCAGGATGCTTATTCCACTTAAACAATCAGCATTTCCACCCAGATGCAAATATATAGTCATTTGTTTGTTCTTTCATTCATTCACTCATTCAAATGAATTTATATCCTTATAAAGAGTCATTTTTGGAAGGGCTGGATAAGTGGTAAGGGAGGTATAGTCTTACAAGTCTTTTCTCTCCCATCTCCCACATCTTCTCTTTCTCTCTCTCCAATTAAAAGCTTGATAACCATCCTCCTTGTTGCTGTAGATGCAGCTGTCACCTTGATATCGTACAAAGTCCTCGTTTTCCTCCTGCCTTTATTGTCAGCAGTAATTTTGCAGTTTTCTTTTTGTTAAAAAAAATGCGATTTAAAAAGTCTTCTGGGCTGCTGTTTTGAGGTGTTCCCAGTCTGCCAGCGCGATGTACTGTGTCTGGCGTGTGTCCAGTTTGCATGTCAACACACGTTGGTGCACACTGGCTTCTGTGCTCGTACCCTGCGTGTGGGGAGCTGCTTTTGTGTGTTAGATCGTGAACGTAATAAATATACGACAGCCTGCTGATATATTTTATAAAGTTGTGGTTGAATACACGTTCTGTCACGAGTAGCACAGTTTACTTTGAGGAGGTCAGCTTATAAACTCAGATGGTAGTCATCGCCAAGAGTGGTGTCTCTTGTACAGAGCTTTGCACCAGCTGGGATGTTTTGTCACTGAGTGGGAAAAAATAAAATAAATAAATAAATAAAAAAACACACAAGTACACAAGTACCTCCACACTGAGTTTCCATTTCCCTAGTAACAGGGAAAGTGGCCAGCTTGAGACCAGAAAATAGGAGAGTGTGAAAACATGATTGAATTGAACAGGCGTGAGGGCCATGGTATGTAACTGTTTTTTACCCATTCTTCCTTCCTTTCCTCTCTTTCTCACACTCTCAAGCACAAAAGCTGTCATTCGCCTTTTAAACTTACAAATAAACGAGATCAAAATGTACCTGTAAAAGTTTTTAGTTTTATATATACATTTATATTTCTCAAAATGTTGCTGTTGAAATATGACATTCGTCTACATTTGTTTAAGTACGTTCATATATGTTTATGTTTGTGTATTTACTTTTTTTTTTAATAATATTAAACCGTTGTGTGTGTGTGATTTGTCGTGATTTGTGCACACAAGTCTGTGGTACACCTGTCCACCCAAACCTTTGCATCTCTTCTCTTTTTCACATATGCGTTCCTTTTTTTCTTCGCTTTTTATTAATTCGTTACCATCGGGGACATTAATCCTCTCTTCCGACAGTCCGCCAATCCAGTATTTACAGTTGAGATCCCTTTCTCTCTCTCTCTCTCTCTCTCTCTCTCTCGCTCTCTTTTCTTTTCCTCATCCCCCTCTCTCACTCCTTCTCTGCCTGTCTTCTCAGCTTCATGTCTCCTCATTTCTCCTCCGTTCGGTCTGTCCCTCTCGGGGGGGTATAGCAGAGACAGGGAATGCGGAAGAAAGCCTATGAAGGAATACAGAGGAATACAAACTATGTGAGTAAACAGAAGAAGGAAAGGATGGACGACAAAGATATTAAGCAAGGTGACAGGCATGCTGGGAAAATGGGGCCGAATGGCTAAGTGTAACCGTAATGACGACATGGCTGTAAAATACACCATAGGAGGACAAGCATCCAATGAAACAAACTGTAGCATTCTCTTCCTCAGTCATTGCCCTTCTCTTTTCTTATCGTCTTTATTTTGCTACTGTTCCTCACCTTTAATCCTCCCCTGTCCTACATCTTTATCTCACCTGTCCATCAGTCTTTTCAGTGCTCGCTCGATATTCATTCGGTGTCCAACACGAGTCACCCCCAGGTCCAGGTAGTCCTCCTTTGTGAGTGAGGGAAGGTGTGAGCCATCGATTTCATTGTCCAAGAACTTCTCCCTGTGTTCTCCCAAGTTCAGGTAGCCCAGCCAGTCTGCGACGTCATATTTTGTCCAGTAAGGAAGGGGCTTGGAGGCGAAGGGCTTGGACGATGGCGGTGGGGGTAGGTGGGGGTAGCTGAGGCAGGCGGGCGGTGGAATGGGATGCAGTGGCGGGGAAGAAGTGCCTGAGAGGAACTGAGTTGGGGAGAGGGAGCGGGAGACCACCAATGAGGAATTGGGAGGGGGAGCCCCCGAAGGAGCAAAGAGAGGGGGTGATGGAGAAAAGTATGGATCTCCCAGGGGATTAGCCGGTGATGGTGGGGTGATGGAACCCCGTAATTCGTAGGGGCCGCCATATAAAGGAGTGGTAGGAAGAATCGGAAGAGAGGAAGGTCGAGGAGGCCCAAGCTTAGGCCTGTCAGATAAAGAGATGAGTGGGCTGGGAGCACGGCGTCGCTGCAAGTGGCGGGAATGGGCGTGAGATTCCGAGCGCCGGGATTCCCGGCTCGGAGCAAACTGGAACTCCAAGGCCTTGCTGCGGTATGAGTGCCTGTGCTTAGGCGAGGTCGGGTATGGCGAGTAGGAGGGGGAGAGCGGAGAGTGGGTTTGTGGTGACTGGGAGCGTGCCGTCGGGGGCTGCGGGGATGGAGAGCGAGCCCAATTGGGGTACAGAGACGGCTGGGAGGAGGGGGAAGGCGAAGGGGTCGGCGACAGGGCCGGCTGGGGTGTGAGGGTGGGGGACGTGGGTAACGGGGAAGGGGAGCGAGCCGTGGGCGTCGGAGGGCTGAGGGCCGAGGAGGAGTCTTCGGAGAACCTGAATGAGAGACACGGGGGGATATTTTAGTGGGTTCTCCAAGGGATGCGGAGGGAGAGTGAGAGGAAGACAGAGAATGTCCATTAGCTGCCTTGCCTTTTAGGGTACCGGCAGACAGACGAGAAAGGTACTGACAAAAACAGGAAGAAGAGAATGCTTTAAATTCTCACACAAACACACACACACACACACACACACACACACACACAAGCTCTCAGATATAATCCCTGCATAAGTGCAAAGACCACCCATTTGACTCAGAAATCTTCTTGCTGTCTGGTGATAAGATCATCTTCTGTTTAGTAGAAAAACAAAAGGCACAGAAATCTGTGAGCACCCAGAGAAATATCTCACAGCCTGAAGAGCAGGGGCCAGGTATTTAGAGAGAGTCATACATTGTGCTGACACACTGTTGACTCAGTCACACAGTAGCAGGGGGGGATGTGACTCACTGCTGTTTTAACGATGACACACAGGGCTCATCCACACCGGTCACAGATAGAGTAAACAGACACGCCCAGTGTACGGCATGCAGGACAGAACACAAGCTGATCCAGAGCACAAGGACGGGGCACCAAGGAAACTGAAGATTACGTGAGAAACATGGCACACAGGGCTGCATCTACCTGGGTACAGCTTATCGGCAGGGATGTTTAGACGTGTAATATGCACATCTGCAACTAGGCGGCGCCACAAAGCCACAGCAGTCGTACCTGTGTCTGGTCAGGGACCTCTGTCCACCCCATCCTTCCACGCTTTTGTTTCCCATCTGCTGCAGCTTAGAGCTCAGCTCGTTGATGATGCTGGCCTTCATGCTGGACAGAGGGGGGTGCAACTTCCGTCCTTCAAGGAACACCACCCCGCCCTGGGTCCCCTCTTCCCCCGTGCCTTCGCTGACCCCCCCAGTGCCTCCCTCGCCCCAGAGAGGCTTCAGCTCTGGCGTCCGAGGCCTTTCAATGTAAAGGGAAGAAGGGGGCCCCAAACTCCGGGTCTCCCTCGCGCCATAGCCCCCGTGCCCGTTCTCCTCTTCGCTGACTTCCTCACCTTCTAAGACCTCCTCCGCCGCGTCCGCCCTCTGTCGTTGGGAGTGAAAGGAGGGTGGAGCCGTGTTGGTCTGTCGATGAAGGTCCGCCCGTCCTCCTTCCTTATAGCGTTGTACTTTCGGGTAGGTCGAGGGGGCCGTCTTTGCATTGTGCATCTCAAACGTTTGCCCATCCAGATAAGTGATGTAGGAATCCAGGATGTCACTAACCCTCTCGCCCTGTGTCCCTCCTACCCTCTCTCCCTTTTCGCCTCGCATTCCTCCCATCCCTAAGATGCTGTCCAGGTGGTGGTCACTGCTGCTGCGACTGTCCAGCTCCTCAATCCCAGAATCCACTACGGTCTCCAGGGATTCCCCGCTTTTAGCAGAAGCGTGGGTTTGGTCGATAATCCTGCCCCCGCCTGCGGCGGTATGAGCTGCCTGCTCCGAGTGCATAGCAGTGGCCGTGGTGGTCGTGGCGGCAGTTGTGGTGGCGGCGGTGGTCGCGTAGGTCACGGTTGTGGTTAGAGCGGCGGTTCCCCTGTCTTGGGCAGAATTCGCCGTAGGGGTGGGGCTGCGGACCACCACGGTAGTCGCGGAAGGGCCGACATGGAGGGGAGGGGTGGGAGAGGAGTGCCCCGACTTCTGCGTGCTGTTAAAATGGTGATGGGAGTGGCCGACAGAGAGGGGTCCCGTAAAGGTGGAGTTGGTGGGTGGAGGGGGTGACGACTCAGACAGAGATGGCTGAAGCGTTGAGGGCGATGTTGGAGGTAAAGGGTGGGAGGAGGAGGAGGGGGAAGGCGAGAGAGCGGACTGCGTTAGGTTGGCTACTTCACTGTCGTAGGACGTGAGGCTGGACGTGGTGGAGTCTCCGGCCTGAGGAGAGGTAAGAGGCGTGTGAGAAGGGAAACTTGGCACGAAAGGCTCTTTCTGCATTGGTGGCGGTGGTGGAGGAGGTGGAGGTGGAGGAGGAGGTGGAGGCTTTATGGAAGAGTGCAGGTTACTGGTAATCATCCCTCCAGGATGACTGTACCCGGATATTCCTCCCAGACCCCTATCAAAGCTATTAGCGAATTGCAGAGGCGGAGGCAAGGGGTCCACGAAAACAAACTCGTCATCGATGTCTACCGAGGGGGCAGGAGGCGGTAGCACCATTAGACCCAGGCCCCCGTTCTCTCCTCCTCCGGTACCCTGTGTGGAGGTCGGGGCTGTGGGGGGAGGGGATGGAGGTGTCACAGAAAGGATGGAGGCATTAGCGTCGCTCTCCATCCGGAGGAACGTGGGTCGCTGTGGCGGCAGCTGGTGGGACGGGGGGTGAGATTGTGGCGGGGCAGCTTGCTGCTCTGCCTTCTTGCCGTAGCCATCCTTCTCCCTGTCCCGATCCCTGTAGCCTATCTGATAATGCTGAGATTGGTAATGATGCGTTTGCATTGGCTTATCTTCGGAAAACCTCACTCTCAGACCCTCTCTGGGACCCACTTCTTTTTCTTTTTCTCCACCCTCCTCGTCCCACGCCCCGCTGCTGCGGAATATCCTCGGGGAAGGTGGGCGGCCTGGAGTGGAGGTGGTGGCGGCGAGGGAGGAGGAGGTGACGAGGTAGGAAGAACTCGAGGACTGTGAGGGCGAGGCGGTGGATGGGGATGGGACGTGGGGTAGGAGGGATGTAGAGGTGGCGATCGAGGGGAAGACCCCAATACTGGAGAGCTGGCGCCCAAAGTGATGCTCCCCTCTCTCCCTGCGCATCCTCCCATCATCCTTCAGGGCCCTCTCTCTAGCGGCCAGAGCCAGGCCTAGCGGGGATGAAGGGTCCAGGACCTTCCCGGTCAGCGGGTGGATGAAGGTGGTGGCTGGCTGTTTCCCTGCCCTGTAGAAATCGGTCGGCACAGATTTAGGCTGGTAGTCCCCGGCCGGGGCTGGCGTGGAGTATTCGGGGAGTCCGAATGCTGGGGGCATGCTGCGTGCGTGGTGGATGAAGGTGTCGCCGGAGAACATGCCTTCGTCGATGGATTTGGAAGGGCGCAGGCGGGGGGAGGGGTTTTCCAACTGAGAGTCGTGCTGCTGCGATGCCTGGGTCCTCCCACCCCCCAAGCCTAAGCCCACCTCATCTTCGGCTGAGATGAAGAAGGAGGCGCTCTTCCTCCGGGCCTCGTGGAATCGCTCTCTGTCCCTGCGTGCCGCGCCCACTATTGCCGCCCCAAACTGACTTGTAAAATCCACGCTCTCCTGGGCGCGGAGGGCCGGGAGCGACGGTCGGAAGGTCGACGAAGGGAGAGGGTTTGGCGGGGACGAGGCCACTGCCGGGCCGGCTGTGGACGTGGGGGGCTCCGCTGTGTCTCCCGGAGGGGATTTGGTTTCGGCATCCGGTGACGGCTCTGCTTCCACACTGCTGCCCTGGCTACTGCGTCCACTGCTGCTGGTGGAAGGCGCCTTCACAATGATAGTCGGGATGGGGATGGAGCTCTTCTCCACTGGGACTTTGTTTAGAGCGTGCGTGGGTGTCTGGTTCTCGACTTTGGACTGCTTGACCAAATGGCCCTTCCCTCTCCTGACGCCTCCCTTAGCCACACCACCGGCGCCCGCCAGGCCCACTCCGCCCCTGTCCGCGCGAGATGCTGGCTGCTGGGAAATGGGACTCTGTATGGACTGCTGCTGCTGGGTCATCGGGGCCACGCTGGAAGGGGGGACTGCGTTGCTGTAGCCTCTCCTCAAAACTGCTGCCCTCCCGCCTCCAGATCCACCCGAGTCTCCGATGTAAGTGCTGCCTTTGCGGGTGGGCCCGGCGGCCCTGCTCTGCTGGGGGTGAGAGGGATGCGACGACGGATGGGAGAACGGGGGAGGGTGGTCCGCGCCTCCACTCCCCCCGCCTGGGCCTCCGCGGCCTGTCTGGGAATAGTGGAGAGCCTGCGAGTAGAGCTGGTATTGGGACGACGTGGAGGGCTGGGACACGGAAATCGAGGGCTGTTTCTGCAGCTGTTTCCCTCGCCAGCCCAAGGTGGGCCCTGCAGAGAAAGGAGGGTCAGGTGGGGCAGTGGTGGGGGGCGGAGGGATGTCGTCAGAGCCGGGAACCGAAAGGCTGCGTGTGAACTTCATAGCCGGAGGGTGGAGGTACTGCTTCTCCTCCTCTGTAACACCTGGAGCGGAGCCAAGTGCAGAGAGTAAGAACGCACATACTAAACAGGAACACATAAAAACGAGTAGGAGAGACGCCCCGAGACAGGAGGAGCTATCAGCCAGAGGGCCAGCTTGAATGTAAAGGCTCACAGGGCACCTGTACTGTCAAACCAATCTCATCATTCACTTTGCATTTTATCACTGGGACTAAGCTGCTATCTGTCTGTCCATGTATTTCGGTCTCGATTTGCTCTTTGCTGAATTGAGCTCAATGAGATCGCCTGATGCTCCGTGCCTTGATGTGCCTACGAAGATTCGCCTTTGTCTGCCCCACAGCTTTGGTGAGTTTGCTCTGGTGTCTGTATGTCTGTCACTGCGGACAGACATACAGAAATGTACAGTCCAGCCCAGTACTGTACTGTACAGTACTGACCTTTACTGTGCACAGCTGTACAGTAGACACGGTGTACAAAAACAGTACAGACACAGCAGACCAAAGGACGCTAAAAATGACACATCGTAGAGCACAGACAAGCGGAACAGTACGGCGAGGTACAGACCAAATACGGACAGACAGATAAACAGACAGCCTCACCGATGGACTTCTGTCGCAGCATCATACCGTGCTGTGGAGCATGGCCTGACATTAATTGTGCTCGGTCATAGGCAAACCCTGATCCCGATGACATCATGCCTACTCCTGATTGGTCAAAATTCGGCTGCTGAAAAGAATTGAGAGAGAGAGAGAGAGATAGAGAGAAAACGAAACAGCTGTTAGGAATACTGGCACAAACAATCTAAATGTGACACATCTATAATCCTGACGTTCCCATCCAGGTATATTTATCCTTGTCTGTCTTTCGTTTGATTTATGTGAAGTTAAAGCTTCATCGTACATTTTTTGAATTGTGGAATAAGATAGTATTTGGCGTTCAAGTACGGCAGGTGAACTTGATTGCACGCCGCTCTCAGAGTTGGTTTTCTCTGTGAGAAACGTGATCCCGCTTGGCACAGATTCACCATGGCGTGATACACCGAAGCGAAGTGAGGACAGAACCGCTAGCCACTAGCGACGTAACGGGAACGACGGCGCAGAGCAGAAGCCTGCGGGGGCCTGACCCTAAATGCCAACCCGCCACGGAGCAGACAGAATGAGAGAAAAAACGTCTGCTGTACTTCATTGGTGTAGATTCCTCTGCTCTTCTCGCGTTTTCCACCATGAGACCGTGGTCCCTGTCCTTCTGAGGTGCTGATGGTCTGCTGAGCTGCGGCCAGTATCTCGTCCAGTTTATCTGCAAGCCAGAGAGAGAGGGTGGTACTAAGTCTATCCAGGCTCCTTCCTGTCAAGCACATCAGCAAACGCGGGCTTCATGGGTACTGAGGGAGTAAACCTATCAGTACACTTACTCAGTGCCATCTGATAGACCGTCCTCTTCTTTTCCGAAACCTGCGAAGCCTCAAATTCTGAAATGAGACATCCCTTACATTTTATATGTCAGACGGGGGGACAGCGTAAAATATCACAACTTTACGCACGGACACAGGGTCAACGGACAGAAGCACGTGAACAGAGAATGGATGGAGGAGCCATTGTCACCTGCTTTTTTCTTCCAAGGAGAGGCAGCTGAAACATCCAAAATGGAAAAGCTTTTAATTGGAGCACCGTTAAGCGCATCCCCCATAATTGATATTATTGCAAACATTCGCATCACTGAGTTACCAGAGCCAAATTGTACTTGTGACACCAGTCGGCTACACACATCCCAGTCAGATGAGACATGATCTTTTGGAACACAGGTGCGTTTCTCTCACCTTTCTCCACTATAAGATGTCCATGCAGCAGGAACAGAAATAGAAAAGATGGGTTTTGAGTCAGACACAAACTGTTTTCCCATAGGGACAGAGGAGTTTGTAAGATTTGGTTTGTCTCCTTGCTTGGCCGCAGGGACCTGCCAGTGGTGCACGAGTGTAAGACGCACCTAAAGCCCAAGGGCTTCTGCCGCATTCTAACACAGCCCGCTGACAGGGGTCACGTCGGGGGGCTTAAGAACCATTCCACGCTGTATTGGTGCATGGTGTCAACGTGTGGTATTTAACGTTAAGTTTGGGAAAGCTAGCCTATCAGTGTGGGGACCGCGTGGCCTGCATGCCGTGTCAGTGAGGCGGGCCCACTGGGGAAGAGTGCCCAAAATGGGGTGCGTATGGAGTCTTTACAATTCTGCATGGCACTGATAATGCATGGTATACTGCAAAGGTTCAGTCTAGCAGGTTTTGGGTGAAAATCCTCATTGGTTATTTCATATCATAATATGATATGGAAAATATGTAGTGAAAGTTAGTGTGGGGCCTTTAACAAAAGGCTGCGGTGTGCTTTATTTACTTTTTTAGATTAAAAAGCTTGGTAAACGTCAATGATGCTTCAAATGACATTCGCAGAGACTCAAAACCACACATTTTTCCTGCACTGGACTGATTGAGAGGCTTTAGAAATGAGGTATCATTCATCAGATCGCAGCTGTGGATCCTGCACAGCTGATTCCACTGCAGGGGATTTGTCTTCATCCCCCACGATGCTCCAAGGTTGCCAAAGCAAACTATCTGGCAACGGCCTCTTAAAGGGACCGAGCACTGGAATGATACTCCTCAATCGTTAACCCCAATATCCAGAATGGAGAAACGTGAAAGTGAATTTCCGAGACATGTAGGACAAAACAAGGCAATAGCACGGTTAATGGGAAACACTGTTAGTGGCCCTTGATACAACACAGGATGTTGCACAATAGAAACATGGCTGACTGCAAACACAACTTTTCCTCTCAGAGACGTCTTCAGGCCAAACGCCTCAGACTCAGCTCCTGGAAACAGAGCCTGTAGCTGAATTCCTGAATGACTGTTGCTTTTCCCCCATCGTTATCTTAAGTGACACTCGTTCGACTATCAGGGCTAATTGTCCTCTTGAGAACACTCAGACTTGCCACAGTGCCACCCACTTCCAGTAAGTCCCATTCCTTGGCCTACCAGATTAATGGCCCCTACTGTGTTTCCAGGACAACAGACTAGTCAGTTAGATACAGTTTATTAATGAGGAATTTTGGGGATCCTTTGATACAACTTTTGGGGGTTGTGGGTTGGTGGGTAGCAAGGGATGGTTATGGGGGGGCTGGTTGAGCTGGGGAGGTTTCTGGGGCAGGGGGTGTTAATAATTTTGAGGTTACCTGTAGTTTGAGGACGGGAAGGGACAGTGCTCTATCTGAAAGAACAGTGAAATCCGTTGAGATCTCCAGTTGACTTTCCTCCTCTCTCATTGGTTTATCTTTCCCTTCCAGCATTTTCACATCAGTGCATTAAGTCCTAGATTAGCATGACCCTTGCTCATCACATGTCCAGGATCTCTAAACACTCCCTCATCCTCTCTCTGCATCTCGACATTCCCCTTCCACCACTGTTCCAAAGCCCTGTCCTATACGCCTTCCTTCTCTTCCTTTTTTCTTCCCCAGCCATTCACCCTCTCCTCACTTTTTCATTTAACTAACTACATTCTCGGTCTCTCCTGCCTCCTTTGTCACCGGCTCGCCGGGGCTGTTTTTCCGTCTCCTCCCTCCCCCTCACCGTGTCTTACCCATCTCCTCCAGCTCTGAGGTCATGGATTTGGAGCGCAGTGCGATGGCAGGTGGAGTCAGTCTCTTACTCTGCTGGGGAACTGCCAAGAAAGAGGAATGAAGTAATAAGTGGGAGATAAAGGAGGTGGGAAATCAGATGTTTCACATGCACAATTATAACACGGATAATTGTTCTACATGGTTAACAATGCAATGCTCAATGTTTGATATAAAATCATTCCAAAAGTCTGCAATATTTTGAATAATCTCTATTTTGATAGCAAAAGTATTTCCAAACTGTAATGAAACTTCACTCTACAATCCTCATTTAGCTGTGATGAATATGGATTATTGCATAGTGGCTGATTACTTGATAACTATCAATTCTATTGCTGCTGCAAATAACACTAACAGCCCTGAAAAAAAAAGTTTCCAAATTTTAGCCCCTGCCCATCGTCCCTCGGAAACCCTGTACCTTTTTTCCTGGATGCCTCCTCCATTTCCGGATTGCGTGTCACCATGACGACTTTGACCATGAGGCTGTTGCCTCCTTGCCTGATCATGTTGACCACCTGTCGGTGCCCCACCTTCACCACGTTGTGACCGTTCACCTTGGGTAGACGTCGCGAGAGGCGTTAAAGGGAAGTTCAGCACGTCGCGCAAACGCAGCAACACCATCGCATGGTTTATCAGAGGCCCGGAAATCTCGACGCGCGTGAGCCAATGAGACTGCGTGGCACAAACAAGAGGCGGGCCCGAAACACTGAGCCGTGCGCACGCACCTCAATAAGGAAGTCTCCCATTCGCAGGCCGGCTCTCCAGGCCACTCCCCCTTCATCAACTGATTCTAGGTACTGCAGCGCAGGGAAAGCCGGGGTCGGAGTAAACTCTTCTATTGGAGTCTGAGCTAGAGAGAGAGAGGATGCAATGAGGGAGGGGAGAAGCTGAGATAATTAGAAGAGAAAGGGGCTCCTGAAAGAGTGATGAGGCGAATTTATGAATATAGATCGATATGATAATCATGGATTCATATGCACCGTGGCAATACTGATGTGTCTCCGAAGGAGATGAAAAAGAAAGTGAAGCCAGAGGCAATAAGTAGCAACAGCAAGGAGGACAGTGAGTGTGTGATAGAGGAGAGGGACGGGAAGGTCTGAGAGGGAGAGCTGACCTTTCGCACCCCTCAGCACGAAACCGAAGCCCTCGTTGTCTTTCTTCTGCAGGAGCACTGTCTTCTCTTTGATGATGTAGTCACTGGGAGAGAGGGAAAGAAGGAGAGTGGTACAGGAAAGGGGGTGCGAGTCAGTATCGTCCACACTCCTTTGTACAGCCAGGTCTCACCCTGCCGTCGAGCAGCACACTGAAAGGTGGAAAGAAAGTGAGAGGGCAGGGGTGTCAGGGGGCCAACCTCACACTTGTCCTCCGCATTGTTGATGGGTCTTTAATACCTGGCTAAATTAACCACAATTCACGGCCACAGGCCGTTTTCTCCTGCTCCTTGTGACGGCGATGAACCGTTTAAAGGCGGGAGCAGTGAGGAAGTTTAGCAGGCAGATAGCAGGCTGTGCCTTCAAGCGCCCTGCGCTGTTAGGGGTGCCGGGGAAAGCCGTAGAGATGTACGTATTCAGTGCCTTCCCAAGTGATATCATCACCTGTGCGGGAAGTGCAGGAGTTGTGGGTGGGTACTGCTGACCAACTGAACAGCTCCACCGGGTCCACCCCAGATACAGACAGGTCTAATGGGTTCGGTGCAGTAGCGGCACCGGGAGCTTTCTCAGAAGATACGGGGTGCCAAACAGTCTCCGAGCTTTGTGTGACCTGGAGAAGATTACAATGGGATGTGCGTAGAAGGCAGACACTGCTACACTGTCATAGCAGCAGGGATGGGAAAATGGCTAGAGGGTCAGAACGGTGGCCTAAGACAGAAACACTTATAGCATAGCGTCACGTAAATAGTTATAGTTCATGTTTCACAACACAGATCTCTCGAGTGAAGAGTCGAATGGGGTTTTCGGAAGTTCTTGACTCTGCCCTGGGTGCCTCCTCCCTGTCCCCTCAGCGTTATCCTTCACAAGATCAGACACTTAGTCATGTCGCCTTCAGGCCAGTCAGCGTGTCAATCAGTGAATCGCTGTGTCGATCAGTCAGCCGCAGCTGCAGTCAGACTGTCTGTGTCAGTCAGTCTGCCCGGCGATCAGTCAATTGCAGTGTTTAGCTACTGTAACTTACTGTCCAGACATACTGGTGGTCTTGTTGAATGCTGGCACATATGTACCCTTGCCCATCTGTCTCACTCCCTCTCTTTCCGTCTCGCCGTGCTCCTCGGCGTCTCCGAAGAACGCAGAACACTTCCCCGCAACTGAAAAGTCGTACAAACGCAGGGTCGACGTACTGAGGACCCAATCACTATTAAGCTGGATTCAATTCCCAGACATCCTCCAGTCCTCCAAAACTCTCCGGGCCTCTATTCCTCTCTTTATCCCGGAAATCCATGTGAAGCACCTATGGCTGAATGCAGACCGATATCGTATTGTTTTTGGGAAGTCGTTGTCGTCTCCTCCATTTCCTCCCAATTACTGTCTCCATAGTCTCGCGGTTATAGCACGGGTCTCAAGCAGGCATGCATTTCTGCAGCCACGCTACCTGCCACATTGTGTTTTTTTTTCCTCAGTCTGTCTGTACACGCCGTCCTATCAGCCCACTACTGAACTGCAGAGCAAATCCTGATCAGCCTATATATTTTGCCCTGTATCAGGTTATATACACAGGAAGCAGCTGCATGTCTCGTTAGAACACATCCTGTAAACACAGACACACACAGACACACACAGACACACACAGACACACACACACGCCCCCTGCCCCCCGCCAGCAAAGGAAGCAAAGCAACAGCACCAATACCTGTTTAAGAATGCCTTCCTCTTATCCCCCTCTACCTCTCTCTATTCCGCCAGCAGTTCCTTAAGCCACGCAGCACCGTCCACACAAACACACACACGCACACGCACGCACGCACACACACGCTCACACTTATAAGCCCAGTGTTCTGCCAATCAGAATATCATCAATTTTGGATTCCCCCCTCCCCCCCCCCCAGTGAATCTATCGAACGAAGACATACACTGCATGCTGACATATTGGGAGGGATTGGCATTCGGATGGAGACGCACGGCGGATTCGCACAGCAAGAAACGCGGAGAGGGAGCTATGGAGACATACAGCAAGGCAAACGCGGAGGCTCCTGAACCTCTCCAAGCTGAAACGCACGCTCACACGCATACAGAAAACACACGGATTCGCACGGCTGCCTGTCGGCCTGCCTGTGTTTCCATCTATTCCTCTACCCAGCCATGTCCTCACACATGCATCTGCCTCTCACTCTCTCTCCATCGCCCTCTCCCTCCCTCCATAGCCGGGAAAAAAAAAAACAGCCACTACCTGTAAATGAACCAAACGCTCCTGTTTTTGGGGCCTAGGGATGGCCAGGAAGAAGAGAGGGAGAGAGGGAGAGATAGATCCCCCTCTCCGCATCCCCCCATCGCCATTTCCCCCCCCTCCTCCTCCTCCTCCTCGTCTTCCAGCGAGAGAACAGCCAGGGAGAGCCGCGAGAGGGGAGGAGAGGAGGAGAGAGAGACAGAGCGAGGGAGAGAGAGAGCCTAGCACTCCCAGGCCCTTCATGCTTAAGACAGAGCGAGAGAGGAAGAGAGAGAGAGAGGGAGACGGTTTTCTTTGACTGCGACAGCGAGAAAGAGAGAGAGAGCGTGAGGGAGGGAGAATAGAAGTGAATGAGAGTGAGGGGGAGGGGCAGCCAGTGTCATTTAACATATAAGAGGGAACGAGAAAATTAGGTAATGTTGGGAGAGGGAGAGAGCAGTGACTCGGTTTGCAGATTTTCACTGTGCCGATTTCAGATGCATGCAGGACCCGTTTAATACCTTCACCTAATTCATACGCGCCCGCGCGCGCTCACAAGGACTGAGTAATGGCAGCTGACAAATGCAAACACATATACTGCAAACACACCCTTTACATGCACACTGCCTTACATAAGAACCATTACATTTGAGGCAAAGGAACTGAACCCAAACGCACAGACCAGGACGCCAAAAGCTACAGGGCAATCGGGACTCAAATGGAATCAAACGAGATCTGTTCATATGTTAAACTCATTCTATACATATTTGGTTAGAGATGGGAGTTTTTATTCTGGAGTGTGTACGAGGCCTAATCCATTCTCTGGACTTTTCACAGCAGCTTGTCCGTTAGACCAAACAACACATCCTGCTTACAGCCCGTTTCTCAAAATCGGATCGGCCTGGTTCCTACCTCTGGGATTCAAGTTCGGCACGCAGTGTGACTCAATATGCGCGGTGCTTCCGGATCTAACCGGAAGTCATGCGCTTAAACAACTTTGAAACAATTGGAAATCAGCATCACGGTTAAAGAGTCTACACATGGATGACATTTAAGGAAATTGTTAAATGATCTAGAATGAATAAAATAATGATAATATAACAGACATATTTAAAAATAAGAAACATTAAAATTCAACTGATCTCTTGCTTTCTTCATAGTTACTACAGCAGAATAGATTATGGCAAAGTCTCGCTTTCAAAGAGCCTGAATTGCACCATTTCCACTCTACAGTGAATTCCAAACACTGCTGCAAGGATCATAACCGGAACTAGAAAATACGATACAATTCATTACACCGGTGTTTAAGACTCTTCAATTTAGGCGACTGGTCTGGCTTCCTCGATGTATTTGCACCCAGATGAACTCTTTGGCGTACACCTACAAGTAGCCAGTGGTACGCTTCAAACAAATCACGCAGTTCTTCTTGAAATTCGGTGGAAGTGAGGCCCCTGCAAATTTAAAGGGAGGCTAGCCAGGTCAGAGCTGCTGTGTTTAGTCTTCAAGTGTACACCAGTCAGTCATGTTTCCAGCCACTCGCTACACCAATGTTCGTGTCTCCAGAATGAGACACCATCCTGGTCTCGTCACTTGGTGCTGCACTGAATGATGGGCTCTGCACAATACTGACTGACCCAGCAGAGGACTACCTCTGTACTCACTGGACCATTGTACTTTCTCCCAGATTCCAATTATTTGGAAAATATAATAGATAATCAATCCAATATAAAAGCTATTCGATATATCCAATATAAAAGATATTCGAGAAAAAAAAAAAAAAAATCGCATTGGAATAACCGATTGATAAGTGGTAAATACTAGGGACGTTTTGATACGATTTTCCATCTCCACAATACTGATAACACAAACTTAAATGTATTGGCCGCAAATTTTTATTTTTTATTTTTTTGTTTCCGCTTAAACAACTTTTAAGTCATCTATATGCTGTAACATAGCCATCAAAAATGCTCAAACTGCGAAATAAACACGTACCAACTCCCCAAAGGAATACCTGCAAAGCAAAATGCTGATTTAAACGTGAAGCAACGCTAATCGCATGTATCATATCACATTATAATTTTATTTATTTATTATTTTCTGATAATCCATTCAGTGTTTTGGTCAGAATCCAGATCGGCGCACCCCTAGTAAATACTTGTTTAGTATAGCACTGGGAAATTCATATATATATATATATATACACACACAACTGGAAACAACTGGAATCCATCAAACCAGAATTTCATCTTCAAACATTTTAAAAACAATATAGATTCAATTAACTCAATTAACACACACCGATAGTAATGTGGATACACAAATAAAGTCAATCTAGTAAAGCAATTCCACTAATATCCTTGACCTACTTGAAAGATCACCCCAGCCTGCCATTCAGCGTTTAGTCATTAGTGAATCAACGTCATGGATCAGAGTGTTGAATCACTGCTGAATTTTGTTTCGGTTTCGAAAACCGAATCAGCGTCGCGCGACGTTGTTTCAACGTTTTCTTTAACGTTTTTTCAACGTTGAAACAACAACTGACATGGCGACATGTAAACGTTGAAGGTCGGTTACGTGCCGGCTGGGAAATATATTTACTATAACCAATAGTAAGGATAAATCAATTACCGCAATATATAACAATAAGATCAAGCAATAAATGTAATATCTTTCAATTAGTTTAACATAGCACCGTACTTAAAACACAATAATAAATAATAATAATTACAAACAAGTGTGCTGAGCGCTTAAACATTCTAATAAATTTGGCAATCAGAAAATAAAAATCGGCACATTCTCCTATAAAAACGCTACCCAGCACCGTACAATTCATATGCAGATCATGTTCTGAACACTAATAAGCCATAACAAGCGCCAAGCACAGTGCATTCACACAGGATCAGCGTACAGCATGTTTAGCAGGGGTTAAATACAAAATCATTCTCAAGAATTTTTTAATGGCATACGGACTAAATTCAGATTTTTGCTGTTTATTGAGCAAAGATGATGTAAGTGACTCGAGACAGTGTACTGTCTACCCCTATTTGGAAATTATTTAATATCATAGCAGTGACATCATTTAAAAAATATTATTTATCTGATAATAAGCATGCTTTGCACCTGTAGTCATTGTTCAGTTATTGTGAATCAAGTTTATGAGCCAATCTTATGCTAACATGCTGACATTTTTGCATTTCAGTATGCAACACTCTTGAAATAAAGCAAGTACTTTTGGGAAATAATGACTGCAAGTGATCAACGACACATAATACACGACTGTAAGCTTTACGTTCATTTACTGAAAATATTTGTAGCTGTTGTTAAACAGCTAAGGTTTTTAAAATTTAAACTGATTGTCAAGAGGGGCATCATATTGTAATAAATTCAGTATTTATAAGGCGTTTGTGTGACTTTTAATTTCCTTGTAAACTGAATATTTGAGAAAGTGTTCAGCTGAATATTCAAATATGAAAATATTCAGTAGCCACAGCCTTAATTAGGAGTCTTGGCCAGTCAGGTGATGAGATGCTCATCCTGTTTCTAACTTTTCACTTTTTTAAAAACATGAAACACTCGTTTTTGTTTTTTTTTTTTTTAAATCAAAAGGGTGGATAATGCATAGTTTTACATCTAATACTAATGGTGTTTGTTGTGTTTGGAAAGGACTGCATGCATTGAGAAAACAGCTATGAATTTGAGCTGCACCTGTCTCTATGCTGTTTATGATATTTTACAAGCACATAGTAATCTTTTACTGCTCTTTTACATGTCCTACCTGGCTCTCTGTAAGATGCACACAGGTCAGAGTGAAGGTCACTGTAAGAGACCAGGGTCAGCCATTTGTCTGGTACCCAAGGAGCAGTTTTTATGGTTAAGGGCCTTGGCCACAGGTCCAATGATGACATGGTTACTCTGCCAGCTGTGGGATTTGAACTTGCAACCTACTGAAGAGGGGTACAGACAGCTTAGCGACAAACCATCCCACAATTCTACAGCTGTAGTGCATTGTTAGTTGTGCTTTTGCACCTTGGGCCACCAATTACACGAAATATCTCTGGTTTTTAACACAGCTGTTACAGTTTTTCATGAAAGTAGTAAATAACTTAGAAAAAGAAAATAGTGTTACCAGCTTCCTTTACCCCGATGGCTAACCCTAAGCTGACTTTTTCCCTGTTGCCTGTAACCATACAGAACAGTACGATATTCAAACTTTTCTCAAACACTAGTCTCCTTTATAAACCCTCATAACTGTAAAGACTATAACAAATTCCATGTTCAAAGCATTTTATTCATGTTTTTAAAAGCAATATTTCAGCTCGTTTTTGTTTGAAATCTTCACAGCGTTGGCTTTCATCTTAATACATAATAAACGGCCTTTTCTCCATATTCTCTCGTTGAGTATGTATGCAGTTTTCATTACGCTTCTTGGTGCTCACACTGATTGCAATATCTGTTCATGCATCTTTCATAACCGTTTATCCAATGCGGGGTCACAGGGACTTTTGGCAATAGTAGTACACACATAATGACATCTAGATAATGTGCCGGACGATGCCGCACTTGAAAGACACACGTTAAGATGCCCGCAAAAATGCTTTTCTGTTAAAGCCAAAGGCTATAATAATACTCGGGTACCCAGCTAGATTTTAGGTTTTTTTTTTCTAATTTTGTTTTTTCAGCCGCTAGCATTAGCATGTAGTCTGAGTTATTCGAACCTGAATCGCTCAGTTAGCTCAAATGGCATGAATACAGCAAAAGATAAGCAGCATGTTAGGCTAGAGAAGGAGAACCACGCATCTTTTCAATTGAAGTGGCTTGACAGACATGCAGAAATAAATTAAAATATTAATTAGGCACATTTATGCAATGTGTTGATGGCAAAAGAGGGCGAGAACGACAAGCGACAGGATGGACTCGATCATCACAACGAAGAACATGCCATCGGGAAGATGAAGACCCATATAAGATCGAGGACAAGCTAGAGAAGTGCTGTCAGGACTGTACGGCTGTCACAAGTCGACACTGACTAGACAGTACAGAATAGTAATCTAAGGGCCTACATTGTGTCAGATATTTCTGCTTTAACTGACACTGCAACTTTGAAGCCTTGGTTGACTTAAGACAGCTGAATCAGAGATGATGCATTTCATCCTTTAAATTCAAAGGGGACACAAATGTTCAGTGTGTTGTATTTTGCTGTCGAATTTAAAAATGATCCTCTGCTTTGCCAATTTATTTCACAGATTGACGATGCTGTGTACGAACCTGCAATACCTTAGCTTGAAACTGTGGAAACTTTTCAGCGTCAAAAAAAGCAGAGAGAAACAGCAACGGTAATCTACATTTTCCAAGTTAAATGGGAAAAGTTTCAGGTTTATTCAAAAATTCATGTGAAAACTGCGGCTTCCATTCACATGCCATTCATATTTTTCCACTGAGGAGCACAATGGAGGGGGAGGACTTATACGTTTAAACTGCATGTCTGTTTTATATTTAATATCCTTTCTGCCTCAAGAAACGTGTGAGCCAACTGAATTCAGTGTCACTTCCGACTGAGCCGTGAAGAAAAAAAAAAAAAAAAACATGTTTTCAGTTCTTCAGAAGCTGTGCTGTGAATTATAACAAAAAAACACATTTTTAACTATCCTTTTGTATTACCATGTCACTTATCTGGTAACACATTATTCAAAGCATTTCACATTTAATTTAAAAATCTGAAATTCACCATGTGTGAGGTGAAGCCTCAAAGAATGATCATTTAAAATAGTATTTTCCGAAGTTCTGGAAAACTTGAGTTTCCGAAGTTCGGGGAAATTTGAAAAATCCCCCTAAATATTTTAAAGCGGGTCAAGATACATTGACAGAGTTCAGAGTGAAAAAAAATCTTACAGAATAATTCTCACTGTAAATGATACTTGCATTAGTGAAGTCAATGAAATGTGTTAATAAATATATATGAATGTAAATATATCGGGACGTACTCGTAGGTTACGTTATCAACAGCTAGATCAGTTCTGATCTTTTCAGCTGTGTCTCAGACGCAAAGTAACGCTAGACAGAGTGCTGAAGGTGACTCCTGATTTTCTACGGATTAATAAGAGATTTGCTAGAGTGAGTTTTTACACAAGCATGCTGGCGTGTCAGCAACTGCAGACATTTTCTGATTTGGAAATTGTATGCTTATCGAATAATTTCTATGGTGCTGTTTGCGAGATTTACAAATTCATTATTAATTAGTAGTATTATTCATTAATAGTATTATAATTATTGTGATGCTATCAGACACATTATTTTATTGCTGTTTTATTCAATTACATAACAGTGTATTGATGTTTGCTCAAATTTGGAGTTGTGACTTGGTGGAATGTACTAACACGTACCCAAAATCTGCTTTATTTAGAATAATAACTTGTGATTTATTTATCTTAGCAAGGACTTTCTCACTTCAAATAAGTTTTCCTTAGAATCTTTATCAATCTGCCCATCTATGTATTGTCTCTTTTGCAAACCTTTTTCTCCTCCCCATCACTCCTGTCACTGAGAATGGCCTGATCTCATTTCTCAGCCTAATTAGATGTGGCCAGTTTCCATTCATATGTTTTCCAATAAGTCTGGGGATAAATGACAAGGAGCCAGTCTTCCATCCTTCTCTTCCTGGCCAAATCACATGCACACAATTGACCCACCAGCCCATTCCACACTTTTCTTCTGATGTTTGAAACGATTGAATGAGGAAAACAATGGAAAGAGACAGGGGACGAAGAAAACAGGGAGAGTGAGACACGTCAACATGGACACGTATGAGGAAGGAGAAGAAGCCAGTGAAGAAGAGCACAGACAACAAACCAATCACATCACGACTGTTAATTCCCACCATGCCATATGGTATGTCAAGCAGTACGGTGCTGTCTCCCCCCACCCCCATTCACGTCACGCTTGCCAGTTAGCGGCCGTCTGTTTATTAAAGGGAGCACAGATGAGCAGGGAGAGGGTAGAGGTGGCAGGGAGGCATGTCAGCAGAGCAGGACCCCGTACCTTAATTTCCTAGCCTGATGCGTGGGTCATGGAGGGTCATGCAGGCTTGCTGCAGGAGCAGCCCAGATGGAGAACAATGAGCATGCACCTGGGAGAGGTGCATGCTCATTGTAAGGCTGAACTGTTTCAGCTGTCATCTAATTATTTCTTACCGCTCTTATTTTTCAAATTAATTAAGCTCCATTTCACTAGTGCGATATATAGATAACGATCCTGAACATAAAACAAGTCCACACAAACTCCTGCTGCATTGGCATGGATTTTCCATAGCTGACACTGAGGATGGTGTTGACATTTCCTCAACAGCTCTGGCTAATGTTGAATTTAAAACTAATCCAACATCAACGGTGGGCACCCTGCACTTAACTCGAGTTTTGGTATCAACAGGCACCGATGCAACGGGTCCTCTAGGGCTCGAGCACCACCATCAAGCACTAGTAGGGTAATCTCAGAATTAAGGTGTAAATACAACAACTGGACGGTAATCCGGAAATACACGCACATGAGCTAAGCTCAGCGACCACAGTACCATACCTCCAAATAATTCTGTGTCACCCCCCAGCCCGGATCACTGGAGGGCTTGGAGCCTATCCTAGGAAATATAGGCCAGAGGACATCTTAGACAGTATGTCTGTCCATCACATCCTGTCCAAGGTGTAGCCCTGCGTGGTGCCACATGCTGCAGAGGATTGGCTCCAGACCCTAAACACCGCTCTGACCAGGAAAACCAATTGGAAAGTAGATGATGTCGATGTTAACAAGAACAACAACCACAATAATAATATATGGTTAAAGTAATTAAGTTAAATGAAATTATTTTTGGTACACAGAATTTCAATGGTCAAGATTCAATAATAATTCATTAAATTTCTAATTTAAATTAAATGTCTATGACTGTCAACACTGAAGCATAAGGCATAGAGAAATAATCCATCAAAACAAAAATGAAAATCACAAAAGATCAGAAAATGATTTGGCTGGCTTCTGCTGGTTGCAGCGGCTCAGTGGTTAGCACTGCCGACTTGCTCCTCTGTGGTTGGGGGTTCAGATTCCCCCTCTGATCTGTAGGTTTTGAGTTTGTATGTCTGCCTTGTGTCCTGTGGATTTCCCCCAAGTTCAAACATATTATCGTCTCTAAATTGTCCATAGAGTGTGTGTGTGTCTGTGTGTGTGCTGTGCAACGGTCTGTGCTGCCTGGGATAGGCTTCGGGTCCCCTGTGACCCTGACCAGGATAAGGGGTTGGGAGACGGATGGATGGACTTCTGTTCATTCGTTATCCCTGGAAAATCAATAAGCAGTAGGTGAATGGCTGACCAGACACGGAAGCTCCTTATCTCAAAATATCTCATTCTACAGATACTTGTACCTGAATAAGTGACTCTAACACTTAAAGGGAATCCTTTAACACACTTGATGATAATTAATTTGCACAGCTATGCCCGATGACGGTCAGGACAGACAGGATCTGAGACTATAGCACTAGCTACATTTAACACTATTTTTAGCAAGGTTTATACAAGGATGGAGAAGGAATTAACGATGGTTCAAGCTGTGGTAACTCCTCACAGGCTATGCTAAGAGCTGTTTGGGAAGTTCACATCAGCTGCGTGTTTTCCAACCACACAAGCAGTCATAGGGAGAGGATTTAATTTCCACACGCACAGGTGGGCCAGATTTTAACCTGCCACCCTGGAAGACTGACGTAACGATGCTACATGCTGGGCTCAAGCAGAGCAACTCGCTCATTTCATGAAATACAAGGCACACGACATGGCGTACAAGAAAAAGGACTAGACAAACAGCCATTACCATCATTAAGGAAAGGCCTTCTATCGGCTCTTAATCTAATATATGAGAAATCAAGCCAACACATTCAAAAAATTGCTTTTTTTCTATTTAGTGTGTGATATAGCCAGCAGTGGGTGCTTTGGGGTTCTGAAGAGGGTTTGAAATAGTCTTCCATCCTTCCGTCTTCCATTCGTGTCTGAAGCTGTCTTTGGTGTAATGGTCCCAGCTCCTGGGGGGGAGGGGGGGGGGGGGGCAATCTAAACAACTTCTTAACTGGCTGGATTCAACTTGGCTGGATGGAATCTGCCTGTAATTTGAGACACAGGCCCCTCGACATCCCACCTCTCCCAGATGTATTTGCACGCCAAGATGAAATAGGAAAAGCAATCATGTTTCTTCAGTCTTAGATGACACTGATCTCAGCTGACAAAAAATTTGTGTTCAAGGGGAATTTAATCAGGTACCGAGTAACAGCCAAGCAAATGAGCAATTACATAAAATATAAGAACCGACCGATCACTGGATATTATGATTCAGTCATAGGGCAAATGACAAAGAGGCTCTTTTGACCCTACAAGCAGTACTCTAAGTGGCTACAGAAGAAGAACTGAGCATTAGAGACAAACTGGAGAATAACAGAGAATAAAGTTTACCTCAGCTGTCTCTGTCCGCGATCTTAACTGTATACCAGCTGCATTTTTAAAAATTAACTTTAACCTTCAGTTCTTCTACCACCTGACACTACTTAGCCACACTTAATGCACCAATACTCCAATGAGCTTGATGTGAACGCAGCAGAACTCTCTCCTGGCACCGCTGCATTGAGCCTCACACATTCCAGCAGACCGTCCTTCAGTTTCTGACCTCCAGATGGAAACGCCACGGGGGGGGGCTGTTCTCCCTCATTTTGATCAAGAACCAAAAGGCTGGAGAAATGGGGAAATGGGGATATGTGGGAGAGGAACGAGGGCTAATGAGAGAAGAATCAGGGAAAGGGCACCCTGAACGTGGAGGGGATGGGAGGCATGTCGGAAATGGAATATTAGTCGCCGAGAAAAGAAAACAAGTGAAATGTCAGACGGTAGAAGTTGGAGTTTGACAGTCAAGCAGAACCGATGAAGCTGAACGATAAGATGAGGCCAATCGCCTCAATGCTCTCGAACGAGCAAAACAGGATAGACATTAGTGCGAGTGTGTGCAGGCGCATTGCAGGGGAGATACGGAACGATCCTACGCCGTGCCGGGTAGGTCGTATCGACAGAGCGCAGTTTACTGGAGCACGGCACAGCAGGGACGACGGCACTGCAGAGTGAGGCAGTGTAGTGTGGCGTGCTGCAGCCTAGAGTGACATGCATCCACACTGGCTTCTTCACGGTCTCGGCACGTGTCACGCGGAACAGCTGCGATGTTAACTAAAATTAGTAAACTTGGGGCAAGGCCTCGCCGAATACAGCACGCAGACACACACGTACATAGGTTACATTTACTATGATGAAGGTACTGAATCTGCGGGTAAAACACTGTGAAATCACAGCAATAAATGCAACTGGGCACTCGACTGGCCAATAAGACATTCGAACTGTCGTTAAGCGGCATGCTATCATCGGTTCGTTTTAAGTGTGTTTACCATGTGTCGAATTGAAATTTACTTTTTGCGTGAGCTGATTGTGTGGAACCAAAATAAATAACCTATGACAAAAATAAGATTGGTGCATGTTGGGACCATGCATTTAAGCTGAAAAATATCACATACAGAGCATTGGGAGGCACTTAAAGAGTGTACTGATATTCCTCAGAACTCCTATACGAGAGGATTCTTGAGGAATTGCACATTGTTCTAAAAAAGGACCATAAAGATTGTTTAGCACCAGTAATAAAGAGGAAATGTCCAAAACGGATGGCTGTTTGGTCCCTTTAAAGACAGAGAGAAAGGTTTCCATTTAACAGAGCCAGATCTGACACTGGTGCTTTTTTCAACTTTGGCTGAATTCCACCATCGGATCCGTCTGTAAAGGATTCAAACAAACGACAGCCGAAAGACTTACGGTGACAAACCAGCGTACCCAAAACACACGAGAGGCAATGCTACTAATTCAGGCATATGCCCAATAAATCAGTCATGTGACATTCCGGCACGCCGCACACGCGGCATCCGGACCAGTGGGAAACCCTCTGTAATTCCCGCCTGCTGTCAATACGGCTTCCTAGCACTCCATTAATCTGCGTTTCTGCAGACCTGGGCTGCAATCAGTGCGTCTGGATTTAGAGTTACAAACGCGGCTCGACGGGATCTTGTCTGTTCAGCTAACTTCCACTGCAGAGCAGGCGGTCAGACATATTACACATAAACCCCAATCAAATAAATACAGCGTACTGTAAATCAGTACAGTACTGTGTCTCAGTTTAATACAGCGAGGGGCAGAAAGTTCCATTCAGAACTGCTATGTTTCGCTACGTACACTGGATACAAGTTCAACAAGGAGCAATTTCTATGTCAATTCAGTATTTAGAAGGCCAAAGACAGAGACCAGCACTAAGATGCCAGTTTAAACAACGCATAAGCCGCAAAAGGTCTGTAGTAATGTAGCAGCGGTCGCACGCTTACCTGGGAGCGTCCACACTGTCATAAGAGCCTACTGTGTAGTGGCGGAACAGCTTCTTGGCTTTCTCGCTCCGGCTCTCTGCGAAACGCAAACACCCTGGCATTACCATCAGGTCCATAACAGGCCACCCAAGACTGCTGAGCTTCCTCGGTGACCGGCTTCACCCGCCGGACCGGATCTCTAGAACGGGTCGGATGCTAGCGCCGCCGAAACCCGCCCCTTCTGCAAGCAATGTGACATTCGACGTCCAGGCAGCTCCTGCCAGCGCTGACATCACTAGGGCACACGCCGTGTTGGCAGGGCCGCCTGTGTGAATTCTGCCACCGCCGAGCGCCGGGGCCGTGGGGATGGGGAGGGTGTGCTGCCCACGACTGACCTGAGCGGCTGTCCTGGCTTTGTGCCGGCACCTCTTGCACACAGTCAGAGGGGAACCAGCCCGTCCGGCCTTTCACGGTGCCCTCCCAGAATCCCCCCTCTCCCACGCTCAGCACTGGCCAAGAGGAAGAGAGAGAGAGCACACAGGGTCACTACAGCACACACCCACCGCATGAAAACAGCTGCTTGCTCACACGGCAATTTCGCCTGTTATTTTCTCTTTTTTTTTTTTTGGCATAATATTGGCTCCCAATTTCCCTTTTCTTAATTCCTTCCCAACCATGTTAAACTATGATCTGCCATGTTTTTTACAACACCATATTCGGTACTGTCATGTAAAACTGACACGCAGAAAAAGCGGGTGACATTTATAAAAATTACGATAGAAAGCCATTATAATGGAAGAGGATGATGCTCTCTTCCAGGCATCTGGTTACCTTTTACTTTGTCCCCCTTGTTGATGCTTATCTCTCGATCTCCCTGAGCGGAATGGGAGCGTGTGGCCACAAAGACTCGTCCCGGCACGGCGCTGTAGAGCCGCCTCCTCTGGCTCCCTGTGGACCCCGTACTATTGGCCGACATGGGCCTGCGAGGAGAGAGACAGACCCCCGGCCGGTGCGGTGCGTGTAGACGCTGAATGACACGGGGCAGCGATAACCAGCCTGGATAAAAATCTGCATGCCACAACTGGGGATGGATTAATGATAAAACGAGGGGGAGATAGACAGCCAGATGACTGTAAAGTGTGTATTATGGCCTGACCGCCCCATATCCCACTCACCCCTGTCGTCCACGAATCTGGCGGCCCTTCTCCTCCTTATCCCCCCCTCTCCCTCGGGACGGGGAGCGGGTTCGAGCCCCCCGGGGGCTGCTGGAGCTGCGTGAGGAGCTTGGGTTCTTGTACCCCTGGGGATGGCGAGCAAGCGGCTGAAATGGTGGCTGTTAAATTGCAGGACCCGCCAGGGCAAAGTGAATCCCGTGTGCGATGTCTGAGAGGTACCTGCACTGATACCGCGTTGTTGGCGTTGGCGCTCTGGGAGCCCATCCAGTCGGGCACATTCATAGTGTTGTCACTGTTGGCGCGAAGCAGAGGGTGCGGCCGGGGGAGGGCGAGAGTACGGGCGCTGTCTAGCCTCTGGGGGGCGTATTTTGGTGTTTCGAGGAAGGGCACTGAGATGGGAGGGGGGAATAGCAAAGAAAAGGTGGAAGCACGACAGAATTCAATAATCGAGCGAAGAAAGAGTGAATGGTTGGCCAAAAATGAAAAAAAAAATACCAACTGGGGATTTTGACAATTCTAAGAAAAAGGAAGAAAGGTACCATTAACATTACTGGCCATAAAACCTCGGTATGACCATACAGAGAGAGGAAATTCATAAAGAAGATACAGTCTCAGATGCATTAGAAATGGACATGAAAAATTTAGGAAATTAAGGAAAAATGGGCTGAGCACAGTGCCAAATAGTACAATACACTTATATACAAACACACACAAACCAGCAATTACCATTAATATCACACGCACAATCAAAAACAACACAGGTAATGTCAGCTCGAGACACGCAGTGCATATCAACAAGCGGAAAAGTAGTGGATAAGTATGATCATGGGACTATAACAGAGCGGCATGCTGGGAATAGGCTACACATCACAGAGACAGAAAACACTCACCTACATCTGCGTCACTGTGGTTTTTAATAATCTCTCCCAGTTCAAAATGGCCGGACATTATAGCTACCTAGAAGACACAGACGATGCTCCATGTTGAGCTCCACTTTGTGATCAAACGCACAGAGTAGTGGAAGTCTTACCTTTCAGTGGTTTATTCAGTTACCTGGAAGGGGGTTTGCCCATTATTGTTCTTTGCCTCTTTACTGGCTCCTCTGTACAGTAGAATGCGGACACAGCTTTCCTGATTGGACCAGAATCAATCAATCAGAAGGAACATGAATTAATTTCACCAGCACTCCATTAAGCCCTGCCCATGTACTGCATCACTCTGTCAGCACCGCCAGTCAAGGCAATGCAGACTGTTTCTTACAGTTTCAGAGTTGCTGATTTGGATTGATCTTGAGGGCATCACTATTGGACCATAACACCACCATGGAATTGCATTGATAAATTGCCACCAGAAATAACTGTTGCCAAAACGTGTGTTTAAGCGGTCCCATACTGTAAAAGTATATCGCTGCATACTTTAACGGCCTTCAGCAAGATAAAATTGACGCTCTAACAACAATAATCAACACTTTTCTGATATGACAAAAAAGGAATATTCTTTAAAGCATCTGGTTCTCAGTGTAACTGTCAAAAATGCAAAGCAAATCACAAATAAGTAGTCGAGAAATAAAGTGGGAGCACATGACAGATTTTTGTGCCTGTATGCGTTGCTGAGTGCTACTCAGATTTACACTGCAGGAGTCTGCTGTTACCTTGTTATACAGAGCGCAAATGTGCAGAGCGGTGTTTCCTGAGGCATTCTGGGAACTGGAGTCTGCACCATAAAAAAGGAGGTGTTCCAGGTGTTGGGCATGGCCATTCTGGCAGGCCTGAGAGAGAGAGGTTCACACAGGTGGAAGGAAGGGGGGGGGGGGGGGGGGGGGGGGGAGGGGGGGGGGAGAAAGGGAA
>JAACJT020022664.1:3610-26226 GCA_009936485.2 Gymnarchus niloticus | reverse complement strand
TGGCCAAACCTAATGCTGCTTCCAGTAGAACTGATCTTGGAGTTGGTTCTGATCTCCATGGTATGGCCCAACCTAATGTTGGTTCCAGTAGAACTGATCTTGGAGTTGGTTCTGATCTCCATGGTATGGCCAAACCTAATGCTGCTTCCAGTAGAACTGATCTTGGAGTTGGTTCTGATCTCCATGGTATGGCCCAACCTAATCTTGGTTCCAGTAGAACTGATCTTAGAGTTGGTTCTGATCATCGTGGTATGGTCAACCCTAAAGCAGGTTCTGGTAGGCCTGATCTCAGAGTAGTAGAAACCATGTGGTTATTCAGCCATGCTGGAGCAGGATCCACCCCCATGACAGATGGAAACTCCTGTTCACACAGAAAGGTTAATCTCTTAGTGAGCCACACCCCCCAACCCTCTGACTCCCACACACATCACACATTCCTGCTGCACTGAGGATTCCACAGCGACAGCTGGTCTAATACAGCCAGTGTGTTAGTAACCTACCACCCCCCCAAACCACAGGCCTGCAGTCAATTCTACTGGACCAAATGTCCCCGAGGTCCCGCCTTGAAATGGAAAGCAGAGAGCTTGTGTCAGACTAAAACCTGGGACCGAAGACACCTATAAAACAGGCCAAAATATGGTGAGCATTCATGAAAACCAGACCCACATGAGGAATACAACGAATGGAGTAGGAAACTCTCAGTCGGTAAGTGGTCCCTACGAGAAGAGTGTACCCTACTGGGTGGCTCACACACATGACAGTACTCCCAGTGTAAAAAACACTATGGGTTGTCATGACAGGGATCCACAGGGATCTCCAGTAGGAAGAGTATGGAAATGATGTAGTGTGGGTGTAAGTCATGGTGTAGTGTGGGTGTAAGCCATGGTGTAGTGTGGGTGTAAGTCATGGTGTAGTGTGGGTGTAAGCTACACTGAATGTATGAACCATCTTACCTTCTACTGTGCATCATAATTGGAGCTCTCATTATTGTTGTTTTAATATTTATTTAACCAAGACAAAAATGCAACACTGCCAGGCAGCCACACACGAGCACACATGTAGTACGATGCGGGTGTAACCCTACTGGTTACCATTAATCTACAGGTAACAATAGAGCACTACAAAAGGAAAAGAAGCTTCATTGGCCCTTGATCAAAAGGAGGTAGCTAATTCAAGCTCATTTACGTACACACATACACACAGACGCGGTTCAGCGAACACAGCGGGAAAAGCTTTCCAGAAGAATTCCTATTAAAACAGGAGGAAGCTGAAGGGGAAAGATGGCATCAAGCAGCTAAGCTAGCAAGTCCGGTGTTGAGGTGGGGGGTGGGGGGTCATTCAGAGCTGTGTCGGCCAGTCGGGGCCTTGTTTTCTTCAAACCCAGCCAGCCATCGCTGTTGCTACAATTACTTTCTGCTTAACCTTTCCGTGCAGAGCAAAACCAGCGTCTGAATCTAAATTTCTCACAAACGCAGCAGGATGGGCACTGGGTCGGACCGTGAACCCAAACGGTCCCTTGTGGAGGCGACGGGGGTGGGGTGGGGGGGATATCCCAGAATGCCCACTGGGCTCCCACGTGTGTCTCGCCTCCCACCTACAGAAGGGAGGCAAGACACACATCTGCAAGAATGTGCTTAACATGCACTGCTTCATTGTCACGTGCGGCCCGAGAATCGGGGGGGGGGGGGGGTGTGAACAACACGCCAGGGAATGAAAGGGTGCTAAATAAAGAAAGGCTATCCGTTTTCTGCTCTCGCCGGCCAGGCTCTGCTGGATGTCAGCAGTCAGCAGACCGGCGCTTCTTCCCGTCCGAGGCTAAAAACACACGCTCCACCACCCGGGACAGTGCCACTGTGACCCCATATAATCTGCTCTGAGGCCGCTCCCGTCTCCCGCTCTCTGTATTCACGTTGATCTCAGTCATCTCGGTCGAACTGCAGCTTGCTTTGCCGTGCCGGAAGGCACACGGGGCCTTCTGCGCGGATGGGTCACAGGCCGCTAGGTTTCCTACCCCCGCTCCGCACGACCGGCCACGTCCCGCACCCCCATTCCTCGCCTCACTCCGTGAAAGAAAATAAAATAGAAAAACTGGGCAGCCGATCCCCGGGAGTGTAACTCTACAGGAAAGGCCTGGAGGAACTGAGGGGAGAGCGATGCCTCACAGATGTCAGAGGGGAGCCTTGTTTCTCAGCTTGCTTTTAAAACAAGCTTGGCCCCCAGAGGGGGTCTGTCCGGCCACAGGGCCAGCTCAAGTTGCAGTGGCCCAGGGTGGACTGATGATGGCTTTTCTCCACGGCATCGCAGTGCATCGCAGGCTTGCAGGCATGCAGTAGTGGGTCTGTTTTTGAAAAGTTATGTCGTGTCAAACTGTACACATAAGCCAGAGGTTTCCATGAGGCATTGTTTACACAGCGGAGGGGAGACCCTCAGTTACACTCCCTCACAACAGGCCGGAGCCCAGCCCCGATGCAGATTTTAGGCTGGATGCTGAGCTGCATGGCATCTCTTTCACTCCTGCAGAACATCTCCTCAGCTTTCATTGCCTCTGATCAAAATCTATAGTTTTTTGGAGCTAAGCCTGTAGAGGAGGGGCCGGTAGAGCCCGTTATTTCCAAGGTAGTGCCTTCAGTTCAAATGAGCTTGGGATGACCCAAGATGTGGCAGACAGACATGCAGCTGAGCCCTGGCTGCTGCAGTTTAGGGGGACATGGTTGCATTTGTAGTACTTCATGCATTAACATGCAGAGTCAGCAGGCTGGAGGCCACCAGAGTCAAGGCGAGGGCACGAGAAGGTCGAGCGGCAAACACGCTCCTCACGTTGACAGGACTCAAGCTAATTGGTACGGACGCTGCCTAGATGGACAGCGTCAAGTCATGGCCTCCTTCATTAAACCTGATGTAGCTTGGGGCATTATGGGAAGGGGGGGAGAGGAGATGATTTTGCGTGTGTGTGTGTGTGTGGGGAGGGGGTGTCTCTGACATGTGACATATACACAGCTGCCAGGGAGATCAGACCCAAAACAAACACACCAGCCAAATCTACAGGAAAACAAGGAGGACTGTCTCTTGTGGGGGGAGGGTTAGGGTTTCAACATCATATCTGTAATGGACTGAGAGAACAGCTGTTCCTGAGGAGAACGGAAGAAACGGGACACAGAGTGAGAGAGACACCTCCCTGCTGGAGGGTGCCCATGTTATTGTACTGCCCCCCCCACGCACCGCCTTGGCAGGCGTGACCTCTGACCTGACCCCTGACCTCCGGCCTACCCCCGCCAACGCAGCTCTGGCTGTGGAGCTCAGGCTGGAGCAGCCTCAGCCCCCAACAATTCAACCATTGTGATGCAGCATTGCTCCAGTGGGGGCGGTGGGAATATGGTGGTGGGGGGGGGGGGCTCGGCGGTGGATGGTGGGCCTGTAGCCAGCCCCCGTCTCCGTGTCGCACCAAAGCAAGCCGTCACCGTTTGATGACACGTAAATAACAGACAAGTAACACCAAGTAGATCATCCGCTCTGGCCTTCTGCACGGCTTTGTTTTGCCGTTAACCATTTTAATTCACGTCCTGAGCTTCTCCATAAAGTCCACCCGCAGGTTTCCAATCACCATCAGCATCCCAATCAATAATTGACCCATCACCACGTTAATAAGAACTGTTATGTAATTGTAAAGAGAAATTGTACTACCCTTCATTAAATACTTCACTGGATGAGCCCCTAATTTTACTGTTTTTATCAGCATGTGAGGAGTTTTTATGCTTTCAGCAGTCTGTCTTTCCAAGGTCTGTCTGTAGTAAGACCACCTTTGCCGGATCACGTGTTCATAGGCATTTAATAGCAGATGTACACTTGTTATGGTTTCCCCGAAAGACACCTCAGTTTACAGATCCACTAATATTCAATTGTACATCCACTGAAAACGAGAAGCATATTTCAGCAAGTGTGGTCAAGGCACACAGCTAAGAGCTAAAAACAGTATCCTAACGCGTGATTCCACAGACGAAGTGTTGACCAAACGTGTGATTTCACAAAATCCCGTTAATTTATGACTAAAAATGCAAAATCTACCTGCGCCTCGACAGTACAATAGAGTCTGCTGACTCTGTCATTATGAGGTCAGTTAAACGTAGAGTAACTCGAGGGAGCGTGCTGTTGCCTTTGTTAACGTGTAATTATGTACATCAGAGCCATGCTAATGAAGCTCTCCTTGTCTTTGAGTAAACACCACTCAGCAGTGTAATGGCCTCTTTATTGGTCCTGCCCTGCCACAGCACCTTTCCTTGGTGTTTCCTTTGTGGAGTGAGATTTGGCACATTCCTGCCCCCCCCCCCCCAAACACACTTTCACACTCAGGAAGAGGTCATCTATCTCTCCATCCATCTTCCAACACTACATCCAGACTTGGGTCATAGTGGAGATAGGAGCCTATATCCTTGGCAGCACAGGGCACAGGGCTGGGGTACACCCTGGACGGGATGCCAGTCCATCACAGGGCACAGGGCTGGGGCACACCCTGCATGGGGTGCCAGTCCATCACAGGGCTGGGGTACACCCTGGACGGGATGCCAGTCCATCACAGGGCACATACACACAAAGTCAAATGCTACAAGATGCCAATTAGCTTAACCGCATGCCTTAGGTCTTCCCACTAAACCTCTGTGCCACCTGAGTTAGTTCTGCTCTATTCCAGCAATTAGAAGTTGCTAGGCAACTGTTCCTTCCTCCACGTGTTTTCGTTATGAGGTTTATTCTAAGAATGAGACGGAGAGTGAACAGCAGTTTCCATAATGATTCAGGCTTCTCTCGTACACCTCTTGTGTCCCCTGGAAAGTTAACAGCAACAGACAAACATGTTGTGAAGAGCCAGGTAGAACCTGGCTTCCTACAGCGTGTCATTCAGTTCTCTCGTTCTCTCTAAGAAAGTTCATTCTCACGTGCACCTGAAACCTTCAGCACTCAGTCAGCACGCTCTTAAAGTACAGATCCGAGATGGCAGTCGGTTATAAACATGCCATCGCTGTAAAGTGACATATTTCCTATAATGAAATAAGCCTGAGGCTCAAGGTAGGCTACGAGATACAACACAGAGCCTGGAATCCATGCCTACTGTAGCCCCACAACGTTTCTGAGCAATAATATCCTAGAAATGAAACTGACTACAGAAATGTGGTCCAGTATTGAGTGTGACACAGAACAGTGTTTCCTAAGTCTGCCAGCTGGGCCGGTGGGGGGAGAGCCAAGGAAAAGGAGCAAGGAGTTAAATTTAACGACCGCTGTGGCGCTACATTTAGGATGGTTTGGGCACCATCATGGACTTATTGTTCTTTGTAAATGAACACTGTGAAAGCCCCCTTCGCTATCAGGCCCAAAGTGACGTCCAAGCAGGGGGCTGGGATGGGGGATGGGGGGGGTGGTGTGGCAGCCACATCTCCTTTTAACGACAGCAAATTAACCTAATACACTTCCTTTGGCCTAATGCCAGCCATAAAGTGGAGGAAATGGAGACAGGAGGGAGGAGAGAGGGAAACAGGCAATTACATCCATCAAGTGAGACCCCAACACCAGAGAGAGTACCACACAGCTGTGGCCCTGTCCCTGTTCACCACACACCAGCCAATCAGCTGTAAGCTGAGCTATGATGGACAGGACTATCCCGTATGGGAAGGTCTAACTCAGGAAAAAGACTCCCTCAGCTCGAACCCAGAGCTCTGTGTGGACAGAACTGTCCTGTATGGGAAGGTCTAACTCAGGAAAAAGGCTCCCTCTGCTCGAACCCAGAGCTCTGTGTGGACAGAACTGTCCTGTATGGGAAAGTCTAACTCAGGAAAAAGGCTCCCTCAGCTCGAACCCAGAGCTCTGTGTGGACAGAACTGTCCTGTATGGGAAAGTCTAACTCAGGAAAAAGACTCCCTCAGCTCGAACCCAGAGCTCTGGTTGGAAGTGACCATAGTAGCCTAGGGGTGTCTGGTTCTGGACAGGCCCCAGCTGCTCTGGGCCAGTTCCAAACACACCCTAAAATACATACAGTTCCTCCTCCTGTCTCTCTGTCCATACTCTCTTTTGGTCATAATACTCCATTTGTTTTCTCTCCATATTTCATGTTCACGGTCGACCCCAGGGTCCACGTTCGTGTGTACTGTAGTGCAATCTCACATGACTTTGGTCAACCTTTACCCCATGGGAATACACGGGGTAGTCTTTCAGTATTGTCTCAAGAACCGTTTCAGCACGTCGTACTGTTTCAACCTTCTGAAAATAGATCCATAGCAAAATTAAATTTCTGAGAAATACAGAACGGGCCGTCACTGACCAGGAAGCACAAGACGAGATTCTTCCGCTCTGTTCTGTAAAAAGAGCGAGCGGATCGTAATTTATTCTTTGGCTGTGAGCGGCATCGTCAAGTCTGTCAGGCACCTGTGAGTAACTGTCTGTCACTCGTTACCCGTAGTAACGCCTGCATTGCTCTACCTATCAATGCTTAACCCACCTACACCTAGCAGCTGATTGGTCATGTGAAAAGTGGGTGGGGCAAAGGAGCACCTCTCAAGGGCACTGTGTGGTCCATTGGACACATGAACGTTATTCCAAAGTGAAAAAAAACAAGACAGGAATTTCATGACAGCAAGTGGAGTTTGAAAATATCAAAGAAACTTTAAGTAGACTCGAGTGTATTCACCCAGGTTCAGCTGTAATTGTTTCAATTGTCTTGAATGAATCTGTACTATGAAAACCAGAATCACAGAACCCATTTAAACAAAATCACTAGCTTTTTAGATTGTCGAATCTTGCAGGCACAAGCCCAGTCTCTCAAGTCAGCTGATTCTTTAGCTGAATATGAAATGTTTTAAGATCACAACCCTCTACTCCATAAGCTGTTTATGGATAACTGATGGATGGACACTAATAACGACAAGAGACAGCTTCAAACTTTTGGAAAGTCCATTTCTAAACTTTCTGAACACCAGTAAATTGTATAAGAATCCCATAAATGAACCTGATGTCTGTGTTACCCAGACACGTGCCAAATACAGCAAGGAACTGTCTGTCAGTCTGTACCTCGCAAACTCATTTCTAAAGTAATGATGTACAGCCTGTCTACTGTTATATATTTAATAATATACCTTGTGTTAAAAATCCCAGTGCATTCTGGGTAAACCTAAGAAGGCATCATTTGACAAAATATTTTTTGTCATATGACTCACAGGCCATATTGCGAATCCTCGCTGTTGAGGATTTAATGAAATTAACTGTCACATGATTTTACAGTTTACCACTCAGGTCTGTTAAGCTAAAAGTAACTACGGAAATCCTCAGTTTCTTTTTCAGTTGACTAAAAAGAAAAACAACATCCATTCACGAAATCGAGAGCGGACTTGTTACGAAAACAGTCGCTGTCAGAAACTGTACCGTGATTAGCATTGTCACCTGTCAGGCAATGTACCTAAAAATTAAACCTGTCCATAAGCCAACCTTCAGGGGATTTCAGAGCCATTTGACACTCAGTATATCTCACAAGCTTTCAAAAGGAACAGGTATGATATCGTTCTCCTATGAGATGCAGGGTGCAGAGATGCATACTTGAGGAATGAGGCTCCCCAACTAATAAAGAAGTATGTTTTCACAGGTCAGTGAGTTTCCACACACGGTGGCAAGATTTACAGGGAATGTATTGCTTAGTCAGCTGGTCCTGAGACTTACTCACAGGCTAAGTCACCTTAAAGTCATCCCCAATGCTGATGCGTTGGTTCTGTTCTAACCTATTCAAGAAGGCGACAAATGAGACACAGTACACACTCTGTCCAGCACCTCGGCTCGAAGACCCCACACCCTGGAAGCTCTGACATGGCCGCCATCAACGGTGTGACTGCAGTAAACTCCCCAAAGGGGATGTTTTGCAACAAGCCATCCCACTCTGAGCAATTTTTGGACCATGTGACAGCACTCAAAAGCAGGGGGATGACGTGGAAAGCTTGTGTGTTGAACTGTTAACGGTCGTGTAGACGGAGAAGCTTTGTTTCACAGCAAGATGCGCATTTACGGTTTTGCGTGTGCTTGCCGTTCCATGTTTTGCCTGCTCCCATTGTACACTGGGAGTCTGTAACTGACAGCTCACTGAAGCAGAAAACGCCGTTAGTGGGAGGACATAAAGCTGGGGGTTAACAGTCAAACAGCAGTCATTCATATTCCAAACGATTTTTATCAAAATATGTACAACTACCAGATATTTGTACAATTTGTGTGAGCCTTTTATGTAGAGTATTAGGGATGTTAAATATATGCATTGCCTAAAGACGACACATAAGCGAAACAGCAGAGAGCAGAGTTTAGGACATACGGGGATCCTTGGACTACAGCTGTCAGTGGACCCTCCGTCTCGTCCTGTCCACCCGGGGGAGGTACTCTGTAACCCGTATATTCATAAGAAGTCCAATGATTGCTAACCTTTCGTCACTCTAGAGTAATTTGGCAGGGAGGGTTCAAAATGCAAAGGCCAGATCTTCGCCGTTCATGTGTGATGACTACACACCCGTCGGTTACTTAAGCTGACCACGACTGCACATTCCGTACATTCAGGCGAGATCTTCACCCCTCTGACACCTCGGCTATATAGCCTCCCGCCCTCCTCCTGCCCTCTGCTGTCACCTAGAACACACGAAGCATGTTCTACGCACTGACGCAGCATGCAAACACCATCCAGCATCTGAGAATCACGGGACACCCTAAGCAGTTTTCAGAGCCTCCTCAGCCTAGATTTGCTTTCGATGTACCCAGCAGACGAACTCCATCCGCATCAGGATCACCTGTCACCTTGGTTCGTACGAACAAGCAGCCCTGGCATAGCACAAAACCCCAATGGCAGTACATATCACATGGACCAGAGGCCACTTGCACTCCAGTGGGAGAGCAAGAGCAGGAAGCTGTGCCTTCAGAACCTGCCTTAAACCTGTCTGTCCTTAAGAGTCCAGTGAGGGGGAACAGCACATGCCCCTCCGGTTAGGGTTAGGGTTAGGGGTTAGGGTTAGGGTTAGGGTTAGGGTTAGGGTTAGGAGTTAGGGTTAGGTTGTGCCGGCTCGACATGGTACTCCCGGTACTCAGGCCTTAAGCTCCGTTTGGGTTCCCTGCAATGTTTCATCCTCCTCAGTTTTACTGACTCCTGTGTCATTCAGATTTTGACGTCTGTAACTCCCCGCGCTGTACTGAGGTTCTATGGCCGCAGCCAACTGTAGTATTTTTGAGATTTCATTTGTTTTAAATTCCTGCACAGTATTGTGCTGGTGAGTTTTGTAGAAAATACCCATAGAGACGACACAAATGAACAATTCTCTCAACGTTCTAAAGGCATGCATTTTTGTTTGCCATTATTAGGAATGTTTTTATAGGCTCTTAACTTTGATCATTCCTTCACAGCTTTGATTGCCCCTGTTTCACCTTGGGGATTCTTAAAGAAAGCCAGATAACGGGGGAAGCTCTGCTATGTGACCAGCCATTACATAGCTCACATGAATGGGAATTACAGATTTAATGCCTTTAAGGAAAGGTCACACACTGCGGCTAAAATCACCCAGAAGCAACCAATTTGGAAAAGAGCACTTCTCAACCCTAGTAAGTTGATTCTTCAGTCATCAGCTATGTTAGTCTGACAAGACATTCCCAGTCCACCGCATTAAGTCTGTTTACGCAGCCCCTAAACAGCTGTGCAAAACAGCATCGCAGCGAGGATCGGAAAATACCCGCCGCGTGACGTCACCTTCAGAGCACGCCAAGAATGGACAAGCTCGCAGGCCGCGAGAGTCCGACCCGGAACCCTAAATCACTCTCGTCCCAGAAGCGGCCGATACACCGTCTTCTGGGGGAGAGTCCGTAGATTTCCAGCGTGCCGCTTAGCGAGTGGTATGTGAATCACCTGACCACGGCAGGGCGGGTAACCCCGGCCAAGATTGGTTTCGCCGTGTCACCCCGCATCCAACGCTAATGACTTCATGGGGCTCTGTTGATTAAAAAAAAAAAACTGCGGACGGTCCCATTCCACAGTCAATGGAGGAGAAGGGAGCAGAACCCAATGAGAACGATCAATGCTGAAAACAGCCCCACCCTGCCACGGGAGGCAGCTGGATCCGTATGCAAACGACGGGCTCCATGCAGATGCTCCTGCCCAGCATGTGTTCACTGAGGAAACATTCTCTGTTTTTCTTATTGACATCGATGTCAGTGACCCCCAGTCACTTCGGGAACTCCTGTCTGATTGCGTTAGGCCCTGGGGGAGGATCACCGTCACGACAGACCGGATCCACGGTGTACTGGAAGAGCAAACGGGCCACACTCGTTTAGTCCAGGTCCCGCGGTACATCCGAGCTGGCATTACGCAGCCGCGTGCTTCCAGCAGGAAGCCTTCCTGATGACAAATTTGAATGTCTTCCCCACTCAGTACTCAGCCAGGCGTTAAACCACATGTTAACCCACCATTACCATGTACATGTTGTTTTATCCTGCAAACTTTCTGCTTAAATCGACTGGCAAAAATTTTGAAACACCGCAAGGAAAACAGATAATTGACAATTTCGTCTCGTTCGTTTCCACGTTCTGTTTACTTTCGGTTAAGCTGCTGCACGAAGGTTTGGCTTGTGACTGTGAAAGCCGCATTGTTTAAGCCCCTGCAGATGCAGAACCCCCCCCCAAACCCTGCACCCACACCCAATGTAACCTCGGTGCCCCTAACCCCACCCCCACTACGCAGCCGGGCGTGAAGACAGATGCGCGTTGCCGGCCGAGGGAGTGAGCGGACACCCCAACACCCACCAGCCCGCGCTGTGCTACCGCTGACAGATGCCGTCTGTCCCTCACTGTATGACGTTCTCTCTATGTTAGAGCAACACGTGGGAAAAATTCAAAGATTTGGCCAGGATTCCAAGGCTAGACTTTGGTCTCCAGCATCTGAAACGTGCATTGTTTAAATGTAAGGTTCACATTAAAATCTGGAGTTTTCTCCAGACTGACTGTTCCATTGAGTCCAGTCTTAACTTCCATCGCCTGTTTCACTACTGATCTAGATTTGTTCAATCGGTATGTACACATGGGCAGCTTAACAGAATGTTGTTATTTGAACTGCGCTCGTGACGTTATTTTTCATTCAAATTAAGAAAAAAAAAGAAAAAATCCTTAGCTGTGTATATGGACTCTGGGGGGCAGAAAAGGCCTTTCGGCTGCAGTGGGGGCTGAAGCCTGTGGCTTTTGTGTGTTTAGGGTCTCCCCAGGGAGGAGGGTGGATGTGTTTGTTTAGCTTTCTGTGGGGAATGCACACAACACCAGCACTCATCAGAGGACGGGAGAGGTGCTGCCGGTCACGGTGGGGAGTGGGGGGGGGGGGGGGGCACAAAGCCACCCAGGAATGGGGTCTGTTTTGTTTGGCTAAGCCTTTTCTCCTACTCGGTTTGCTTGTCAGCACCTAGACCTGGATGCTACCTGGGAAATTCCATGGACAATCACAGACTTACACCCTGGACCTGTAACCCGCTGTCGCTTTTAGAAGGTTCCCACTCTTCCTTAACTTTTAATATGGATCACGGTAAAACTCAGGGGCACTTCAGGCTCAGGCGAGATCCGGGACTATAGCCCAGATCACTGATGAGTCTGAGTTTGAGATGGATATTCAAGATAGATGACTAGAAAGATTCAGGACTTCTCTAAAAACATTCGGGGCTTAAACCCCACTAGGCTGAATCTAGCACCCCAAGTAATGAAACTGTGTATACTGAAACAAGAGGGAAAAAAAAAAAAACAGGCCTACATCAGGCGTGAGTACGGAAAAGTTGGAGCTGACACGGTGATTTGTCGAGATGCAGCGGGCCAAGTAAGCCAGTCAGCCAAGTAGGCTCAGTACTCACCCCTTGCACAGTCCGACAATAGCACAATCTCGAAAAGGAACAGGACCGTCTGGAAAAGTCCCATTTTGGCAACAGAAGGCTTCTAGTTCTCAATTCTAGGAAGAAAAAAAACGGACAAACAAAGTTGCTCTGAGTAATTAGAGCAAAAGTTTGGGCATAGGAGACGTCATTTAAACACACAAAAGCTGCTTCACAGAAAATATCTTCAGATGGTAACAGTCCACCTACTGTATGTAAATGCAAATCCGAGGCTTAAAGCGTGCAACTGACTCATTCTTGTAACTAGAAAGAACAGTTTTAACACGTCAGAATGGGAATTTCGCTTCAGTACTCAGAAAATGTCTTGGAGACTAATGGATAATATGAAACTAGTCTATTCAGATAGTCTTTTTCCCTTCTGCACAGAGTAATTCTACCTAGTAACTCATCTGAGAACAAATCTCTAGGTTCACAGCAGGCTTTCACCTTCACGGTGACTATAATTACTGGGCAGCTGATCGACTATTAATTTCTGTTCCTTTACAACGAAAGTATTTAAAGCCCACACCTGCCAAATTCAGCGATATATAACCAATTGCATTAATTTGAAATTAATAAAACGAGGTTTCCAGCACTTAAACACATTTCTGATATTTACAGGCATTTGAGGTGGAAAGTCAAATTTCTCATCCTGCTTGGGTATGCGTTGGCTCACCTGCACCCTACATAAATGATTAGGCTCCCAGCCTGGCGGATTCTTATTCATTTATAACGCAAGTATTACTAGTACTACCATTAATAAGTTAATAGTAGTCTTCAACCAGCGCTTGATCAACTTAAATCAAAAATCAAATGGCAAAAATCAAATTTCGTAAATATCTACTTGAATGTGAAGGTCATGCTATCTTAATCTTTAATCCACTGGTTATTTTTTCTTGGACTTCGCGTGTCCGTCCAAATACAGTATCTAAGGCATCTTTGTGAGCGCTAAAACTTGACGCACCGTTAAAAGTGCGCTTCTTACAGGAGAGACCGTGCGAAACATCACACATGCATCCATATAGAGCGTGTAAAGTGAATTTTCCCCCCTTGAAATATTAGTGCTATCTCCGCTGTTCAGCCAGGCTTTCCCATTTGACAGATTTATCAGCACACAGCAAAACGTACCAGAAAGTTTCCTTATGAAAGTGGAATTCACAGCCACATGAAGACAAGACCGGCACCAAATGTCAGATATTTACCTGTAGGTACATAAACTCTGGAAATGATCCTCCGAGTCGATTGCAGAAGAGAGCAGCTTTCCCCGGTGAAGGCATTCTTGATTTATTCACATGATGAGATCCTGCCGGCCGTGCGATCTTATTATAGACACTTTATTATAGGCGGCTTGACAGATAGTGCGGACCCCCGACCATCGGCTCTAAAGCCCCCCTTTTCGGGGAAAAAAAAAATGCCAAAACAAGTGAGGAGATCAGAAACGGCTCCTGGGGGTCGCTCTCCTGCTCGTCCTGGCAGTAAACATAAATCCAAGAGAAAGTTCTGGCCGCCGGAGCGTGAATAGGAGGCGAAACGGGGCTGGAATTCCGACTGGGATTACAGGAGTCCAGGCATCGGCCGTAGGAACACGGAGGCACCGGGCAGAAGAGTCGGGCTCGGCGCAACTGGGAACTCTGGGCCGATCAGAGAGGGAGAGAGGGAGGGAGAGAGGGAGAGAGAAAGAGCCGAGCGAGGAGCATCGTTTAACTCCTTCGGAATATAGCGCCTTACCGGGCGGAGCGGCGGGTGGGAGGAAGGGAAGGAGGGAGGGAGGGTCGTTATTATTATTATTATTATTATTATTATTATTATTATTATTATTATTAATAGTAGCAGTAGTATTAAAGTCGGTCTTTTTAAAGTATTATTATTATTATTAGTAGTAGTATCGTCATCATTAGTATTATTATTAATAGTAGCAGTAGTATTAAAGTCGGTCTTTAAAAAGTATTATTATTATTATTATTATTATTATTATTGCTGCTGATGTTATTATGCGTCGTTTATATATATATAGGCTATCAAAGGACTAAATTCTGCTTCATGTAAAATCAGTCTGATTTTTAATTGACTTTGTATTTGAGGTGGTAAAAACACATGAACTGCCGTCCATATTTTCAGATCCATAAAACGTTGCTCACGTTGAACATCAGACAGGCAAACCATTGAACCATCAGAACTTCGTAGAATCCAGCAAGGCTGTTCATTGCCAGTAATTTAACTTGTATTCATTGGGTAGGTAACCTGGTAACATAAACCAGGTAAGTGTGTTGGACTCATTATAATTTACCCACACAATAGCATCAATAACAATATTATTATTATTATTATTATTATTATTAATAATAATAATAATATTAATAACAACAATAATAATAATAATAATAATAGCTATGACAATTTAAATAATAAAACTACAGACTGATAGGTTTAATAGTTACTTGTAATTTGAACATTATTAGGGGAGTAAGGGATTTGGTGGCTGGTGGGTAGCCTATTTTAAACATGAAAAGCTATGAAATAGCTTAGGATCACGTGTCACCCTATTTAAAAAGTGAGAAATACTCCTGGATTCATACAATGGGATTCGAGCGCTTGGAAAAGCCTCACGACGACTACTAATGATGTGAAGTCGCTGTCTACTGCTGAATTTTTACAGAAACGTCGTGGAAATATAAATGAGTGCACCAGGATGCCTTGAGAAATGACTCAAATCATGTAAAAATCATGAATAAGAAGACGCATCATTCTGCTGTTATTAAAAATATATGGTGGTTTATTACTGGGCTTCCTTCTTATAAAATTATATTATGATATTTCATCTGACATTTCTAAAGAAATGTATGGTGACCAAAGAATAAACTAAAATAGTTTAACTGCGGCTGTCGTTATTATTTAACCCTGCTTTGGTTACCTGATGACTCTTCTGACTAATTAATACCTTTATATGACAAAGCAGCGCTTAAACTATAGAGAAACCTCAGAAGATTCTTAAAAGGGGCTCAACAACACATTTTCAGCGAAATTCTGAGGGAAATCGAAGGTGGAATATTGTCTGGAATATTCCTCATTGAAGAGAAGTGAAGATAAATAGTTTTGTCACAGTCATGCCTGTGCTGTTTAAAATGAATCTGTTTGCATTCTTTAATACTTTAATAACCAGAGTTATTGCTTTGAAAGCATTGGTTGATTGTTGTGTATCTTTCTTACATGTTCTAGTCATTTCAATCTATTGACAAAATTTTAAATATCTAACAGCAGTTTAGAAAAGCTAAGAAGTGTGCAAATGCACAGATCATATTAAAATTATTTGTGAATCCTTGTTTCATATGTTCTGAGTGAACTGTCATGACAGTGACGCTCTTTGTGACAATAAGAACATCCATATTTCATATTCACGTGCTTTTTCATATTTGCTGGTACTGATTAATTATGGGAAAAAAAGCTTCCACACTTTGATATGGGATAACAGCCTGCATTATACAGTTCAAGTGTTAAAGCCTCCAAAAAACAAAACATTTCTTGTTAAATAAACACGTTTAGGATATTTTCATATAAATTTAAGCACATAACTTTTTTTCTGGAGACATTTGTGTAAATTTATTTATAGGTAGGCTTGTAATAGCAAAGTATATAAACATCAAGGCAGGGAATGAAGCCTCACAACTGAAGCAGTTTAGGATGTTCGTACTGTACAGTTTCATGGCATAAACATCATCATCTAACTCTATAATGCGCTTAATAAATAAAGCACTCTATAGTCTACCCTACTAAATTCAAGCATATTTTTTCCAAAGAAATAGTTACAAAAATGCATCGTTTTAAAGAACTTCTTTTGAACAAATAATTTTTCCGACAGTATTGAAATCATCATGCTTTAAACCGCACGATTAAGACACCAAACGTTAATAAAACCACAAGGTTAGGTCCTGGTCTCTCAGTACCTGCTTGTTCCATGTCTGCTGTCCTCTTTATTCATTTAGCGACGCTTATAGCCGGCACATGTTATATCACAGTGCCACCTAGGGGCCCACAGAGGAACTCCACATAGCGCTTTGGGTGAAACAGCGCAGCCTGGCGAAAGGATGCCCCCCCGCCAGATACATTTATAATTACATTTTTGAATTATAAAGGAGAAAATGATTCCATGAACTCTAGACACCTCATTCTTTTCTAATACACTAAGTTAGGGTCTTCTGCTGGGCTGTTAGATTTAGGGCGTTACGTTTAAACCAGCGTAACCGTGGACAGGAGTGTGTAACAGAGTAGCGAGCAGCTGGTAAATCCACTTAGATGTCATTATGGGTCTGTATGGATGTGACATACCACACAATGTGTCACTGTCTGTAATGATCTCTTACCTTCCAGAGAAGAGTGCTGAGAAGCTGCTCAATACTTACACTCATCAAGGATCTGCAGGGTAATAAGACTGGTGTTTCACTGCTTCCACATGAACCTTGACTCAAAGATATGGTCTCATGGGAAGTCCTTAACGTTTCATATTTAGCTGCTAAAATGATGCTTTTGACCAAATTGGCTGTTTAGCCATTCACACAGTGGGGGTTTTCTCTGGATCTTCTCAGATCTACTATACTGAAGCGGTATCCACTGTGTTATGAAGCAGTGTGTTTTACTAAACATCTTACCTGCTGTTACTTGAGCATCTCGAGGTGCTACGCCTAGTGCAAAAGAGCCTAACTGCTCATTATCACTCTCTTCTTCCACTTTCCCAAGTGTTCTGTGCTAGTGAGAGGTACGCTTACAAGCCGATGTGACGAGGAAGGGTCCCATATGGGACACCGTACCACCTGACGTTACAGACACAACACACAACGAGCAATTTAATGAAACCAATTAGCCTACCACGCGTGCTTCCGGATTGCAGGAGGACACCGGAGTACCCAGAGGAAAAACGTGAAACACAAGAAGAACATGCAAATTCTACACACACGCATGGCAGCAAATGGAGCCAAAGGTTTGCCTACAGGGTCAGTTCAGGACTACGTTGTCCCAGGAAGACAGTCACACTTAGATGTGGACCAAGCCTGGTCAAATCTGCTAGAGACAAGAACTGTGGACATGTGGACACCCCAAGGATGGTCAATGAGGGGAATACAGTATGAGTCCCTCAGAGCTGTGGAAGGCAAATGACTGAACAGGAGCAGCACACGACAAACTGGATCATTAAGGCAGCTGGGGAAACAGGCCGTCTGGCCACAGTGGTGACGGCCCACAAAAAGACGACCTTAGCCACGCTGCGGTGGACAGCCCACCGTAAGACGGTCCAGTAATGCTACAATGTGTTCACATGCCCAGCAGCTGTTTCGGTCTCACGGACACGATGAGGTAAGCAACAGGATGCGAGTTAGTGATTAACAGTCCCACCCACTGTCGTTATGGAACATTTTTCATAACACAGCGATTTATAAGGCAATCCCACGCGTGTCTGTTCCATCTTTGGATTGTATAGAAACTGCCCATGAATCTAGACTGTAATCTGGAGCATCTACCCTACCCAAATGCAATTAGACACGGGCACATACCCAGCTTCACAGTTCTGGACAGTCCTACCCACCCAGCAGCCCCTGAGCATGTTGAATAAAGACGCATTTGGAGTGCAGCTTCACATTAGACCATCTACACCTCTGTCTGCTGACGTCTAGGAGCATTCAAATAAACCAGAGAACAAACGCAGTGGTAGCAGGTTATTTATTACCAGACTTCACATACATACACAAACCTGCCCAAGGGATACAAATAAAGAACTTGTTATATCTAAAACTCTTCTCCACTTCCTGCATATTTAAGTCTTCTAGGCACAAAGGATTCTCAAAATCTGAATCACGATAGGCCATCAGGACTCGAGCTTTAAAAAAATACATTTTCCTTTACACAGTTACCAATCCTTAACTTGGTATCAAACCATGTTTACAAAGTGAATACAAGTATTTATGTAGGCGAGACTACGGCAGCACGGCGTTCTGTCCAGCAGAGGGCGATGTGCCGTAGGACTGGGGCTCAGTACCATCCTGGGTCTGATACCTGCAGCATGACTTCCTAAGTAATAGGGACAGATGCATCCTTTCGAGGTGGTCTCAACAATCAGAACTGACGAGCACTGCCACATGTGGGGGCTCCCCAGGTGCCACTGGTAGGTGAGGTCTTGGCCACTCAGATGTATATGGGATGGTACTGCTTGTTGGTCAGCCTCTTCCGGCAGGTGGGGCAAGTGTGAGACTCGACCAGGGAGTCCCGCAGGCACTGGCTGCAGAAGAGGTGCCCACACTTGGTGGAGACCACCAGCCTCCTGCTACCCACAATCTACAGCACAAGAGAAGGTCGAGATTGGGGTTACACAGAGCAGAAGATGGGATGGAGATTCAGACAGAAGCGAAGACTAAATCACTGCTGACAGGATATTCCCATTCCCACAGAACTACTTTGCTGCTGAAACGGTGTGAACTTCCAGCCAACGTTCATTTCTATTTGTCTTACTGCTGCTGAACACGATGACATTTAGAATGGAGGTGGAGAAAGACGGCCACGTGTGAAGAAATACACATGGCTTCCATGAGAAGGCTGTTAAATCAGTTAACTTAGCGGGGGTAGATCTGCCTCTTACACTGTGCTTTTCCAGATCTTACCACTGCGTCCCTATACTAAAAAAACACATTTAGGCAGACCTGTAGAATATGAAAAATATGACGGGCTGCAAGGAAAACAAATCAATCCATTTCCTCAAAGCAGAGGAATGACCAGGGTGAAGTCATCTTCTCATGAGGATATTCTGAAGAGGCCCAGTGTTTTTGGAAAGATCGTGATGCTGGGAACAGGATGAAGGACTCAAGTGTCACAATAACAAACATGTCACCCTGAAGGCCTAGAAATACGATGGCGTCCCGCAGAAAAGCCAGAGGCCAACACCAACTTAAACAAACAACAGAAATCATCTATATGAAGAAAAAAAAATAAAAAACACTCGGTCAATCCTCAAAAAAGCAAGAGGGAAGTGGAATGACAATGACCTGGCAGTGCATCTACACTGACCAGGAGCCAAGCAATGTGCTGTGCATGCTAATGACCTCAGGAAAGTGTACACAGGCCTTGGTGCAGGGTCTCACCTCGCAGTAAGTGTCCAGACAGATGGGGCAGCTGATGGTTCCTGGTGTGGACCTGTGGATGGAGATATGTTCACATCGCCTGTATGCCTGATATCAAAGAAGCCAGGCCTAAAACTCAGGCCTGTGTGTAACAGACGACTGAAAATTTACTAATACCATGCAGCACATGGTCTGTGAGCTTTCCCAACGTTACGGTTTTTGAAGACAAAAATTTGATGATGTAAATTTTTATTTTTTTTCCCCAAACAAGTTAGAGGCACTTTAAAAGGTGGGGTGCAGGCAGAATCAGACCTAGTTATGCTGTTGGACTGCAGGGCAGAGAGAACGGCCGCTCGGCTGTGCTGAGTCCTCTCCTCCTCTTCATCGCTGCTTAGCACGTAGCTCTCACTGCCGGCACCACGGTCAGCCGGAGATCCCGAGACTGACAAGAGAGATAGACATTCAGGTAGACCGCGAGACAGCCGAGACAGAGTGACTGACAGGCTGCGAGACAGCCGAGACAGAGTGACTGACAGGCTGCGAGACAGCCGAGACAGAGTGACTGACACCCAGACTTCCATACGCAAGACTGACTGACAAACAAACACGTCAAAGGCTGAGAGTTTATATTAATTATACACAATGACAAGGAAGTGATCAACTAAAACTCACTTTCATCAACCAGCTGAGTTTCCGGGAACAAAAATGGAGGTGACAGAATGGTTGGGAATCATAGAAAAACAAGAGGAAGAGCATCATCAGTAAGGTGAAATGCTAATGTCAAACTTTGGACACTTTTTTATATGGAAGTCTTGAAAAACATTTATGCATCATTTATTTTAACAAATGTATCTAAAACATTAATTTAGCCACACAGCAGCCTAAAAACAGACCCAACATACGGCCTCAATTCCACTCAAGATCTTGAAATGGCGTACTGCGCCTGAACCGTATGGCTAAGTCCAGACAGCACATTGAGCGTCTAAAGCACGACGTCCCACAACTCACCACCACTGAGTCGTTGTTAGTCAGGTCCACCACCGGGGGCTCAAGAGCCTCGCAGGTCAGGTCGACCACAACCATGCCTGCCCATGACCACAGATGCAGCGAGGTCAGATTGACGTTGCGCCATAAACAGATACGTAATGAGGGACTGTTTTATCCATCCACTAACACCTTCGACAAAAACCAAGATCTCTCTCGGTGTAAAAAATTAACTTAGCAGATGATTTAACAGATGACATAATGTTAAGGATAACAATAACAGCAATTAAAACATCAGAGCTGCCCAAACAATGTCCCGGAGAATGAAATTTCAGGAACAGGTACAAAATTAGATACTGAAGACTCCAGTAAAAATACCATCCATGCACCTACCTTCTGTGAAATGGGGGGGGGGGGGGGTCATGTGACACCCTTAGGCCACAATAAAACAGGCTTCTATAGAATTGGTAATGGTAATGTATTTGAGCCCGGCATTCTAATAGTGTTGAAAGTATGTGTTGAGTTTGAGTGCTTTCTAAGAATAGTTAACAAACCGTTGCGCAAGCTAGCCAGGGAACGCCTGCTGGTACCCCTGTTCCTGCTCCGTGTGAAGGGTCGCCTGGGTCTGGAAGGCTCCATGCGTCTCCTCCTCGGGACCTAAGAGATGGAGGATGAGCAGAAGGCACGAGACAAATTTGCAAAGAAAACTGGGAGTTAGGTGGGGAGAGGTGCATTCTGGGATTGTTGCTCTGTTTCAGGCCTTAGGCAAGAAGCAGCTGTCTGTGCAAAATGTTTTGGGTGCTGGATAACGAATTTGCGGGTGTGCCTCAAAAACAGTGAAATTAACACAATCCACAAAAGCTGAATTAAGAGAAACCGAGAAGGAAAGGATTTTAGTTGTAATAATCTTAAGTTTTATTAATGTGAAGGCTTTGCGGTTTCTTTAGAAGCAACAATAATGGGCAAACCAGAGCTCTCCACTGGGGTCATGTGACAGCCATAGACAAGACCATGTTTTATGGCTAAGTGGGAAACTCTGATCATGAACTGCACTGTACCACTCATCTCACAAATGATCCAGGTCCACTTTACCACATCAAATTATAGTTGTGACATATACAGACATCTGGGCCCAGGTCAGAGTTTTACCTCTCTTTCAGAACGGTATCATACACAGGCAGAATCCGCATAGCAGGACCTCACGTTTACATGTAAAATCAAGCAAGTACTGAAAGACGGGAGGTGAACTCACCGAGCTCATGGTCGAACGTACTCGACCTCACAATTCCACTAAGTCTAACTGCGACACAACTGCCCTGGACCAAAAGAGAGGACACCTGTGGTAAAACGGAACAAAATGCACAACAGATTAAACGATCACATCATCGTGAGAATTTTCAGGCCATGCACACAACAAAGCGTCTTTGACCACCAGATCCTCAACTTTCTGTTAATCATTGCTTGTGTTTTTAGGACAGTTTTTACCTTCTCACTACTGAAAACCATTTCAGATTTTAGCCGCATGGAGAGCAAGACACGTGACAACTCTGTCACAATGCATTTATACAAACGGCATGTAAAAGTACCTGATCCCTCTATTAGTAATATGACTACTTTAATAATAATAATAATAATAATAATAAATAGTAATAAAAATTGCTTTTAGGAAAAATCTGGACCATCTGAGAAAACAGAACAGCAAAGTAAAGTAAAATGGAAATGTTGGCCGAAACAACAAAATGAGACCTCGCAGCAATCAAAACATAACCGCAATCATTCTTACAAATATGTCAGGTAGGCATTCATATTTAAATATCTACTGCAGTATTAAGTCGTGACTGTGAAGAATATGGGAAAATCACTTGGGCTGCTACAGGCTGGGATGGTGTCCATGCTGCAATCCGGAAAGATTTGCAGAAAGGTGAGGTATAGGGACCCTGTTCACAGACAGAGCCATCAACCGTCAACTGAGTGCCGTCCGTGCACATCCAAGACCAACACACACGAGAGACCCATGATGTCCCCCGATGGCCAGATGTGCCACGCTGCTGGTGGTGCTGCAGCAGAGGTAACAGCTAGCAGATTAAGTGATGGCAGGGAGGAGGTGGCAAGATTTTTAACTGTGCACATCGCCTACCTTTCCATCACCACCTGCCAGTCTTCGTATCTTTAAAATTAACACTGCACTTCACAAGAAAGTTCAAGGAATTCACTTGTGCCCATGAAAGGCAGCCAATCACATCAGCTGTCAAGTATAAGTTATAGATAAGAGAAGTTACATCTTTGGGTCTCGAATCTTACCAGGTCGTATAACTTATAGATCATCGATGACAGAAGTGACATTTCTGGGTCTCGAACCCTATCAGGCAGTATAACTTATAGATCATAGATGACAGAAGTGACATTTCTGGGTCTCGAACCCTATCGGGCAGTATAGTTTATAGACTATAGATGGCAGAAGTGACATTTCTGGGTCTCGAACCCTACCGGGCAGTATAGTTTATAGACCATCGATGACAGAAGTGACATTTCTGGGTCTCGAACCCTACCGGGCAGTATAGTTCATAGACCATCGATGACAGAAGTGACATTTCTGGGTCTCGAACCCTACCGGGCAGTATAGTTCATAGACCATCGATGA